>JAPYYV010009757.1:0-25620 GCA_030522625.1 Copidosoma aretas | reverse complement strand
CGAGAATTCCCCCCCTGCGAGAAAAACTTGTAAAATTGCTTACGAATTTTGCCAAGTACGGGTAAGTTTTTTCAAGTTTCACGTTGACCTATTCACTATTGTTAGTGTTCGTCCTTTTTCGCCCCCCCCCCCCCCCCCCTAGACCCCCATCTTCATGGTAATTTTTTTTCAAAAAAACAGCAATCCTACACCAAACGTCCAGAGAGATACGTTATTGGGAGTCACGTGGCCTAACTCTGGAGAAAATGGAACTCATCTAGAAATATCAGATAATCTTACTGTAGGAGATCGCCCTGTGAGCAAACTCGTGGAAATATATCAAAAATTAGGTTTTGGCGACTCTCATATTTACAACGACTGTGAGGCTGGCGTCTTAAACAATATAATTAATGGCGTAGCCAATGTTCCTGGGAAGACTATGGCAGTGATTTCGGATGCTAAGGCTTCTGTAGGAAAAGTAGCCGATGAAATTTCAGATGCCAAAGAAAAAGTCAAGAAAGAAGTTTTAGAAGTTAAAAAGAAATCGATCGACAAAATAGCAGACGCTATTTCAGATACCAAGAAAAAAATTCCAATAATTGGATAGTATTGTAATATGTTAATACAATGTTAATACAATCTATTGTAATTTTTTTATAAATAATCGTTGATTAAATATTTTTATTTCTCGTTATTAAACCATTATTCCTACACAAAAATGAGAAAAAAATGCATATTTCAACGATACCTTGTGTTTAAAAATCAATATCTAAGATTCAACATCAAAATGATATTCACATATATTTTGGATTACGATGGATTATTTTGGATTTAGAGATTGTAGAATAAGAAATATTTACCTCATTGAATTGCGTAACTTTACTGAATAACTATATGAATTCACCACCTCCTAATTCATTTGCATTGCAGCAACAAAAAAAAATTTTTGAATAAAGCTTTTCTTACGAGTTGTCAAGCAACGGATAAAATTTTACGACTTGAAAGAAACGTGATTAAACAATAACATTGCATTTTTTTATGAGCGTAACTAATCAATATTCAATCCAGCCAGATTATTCGTACTTATAAGTACAGTATTTTTTTGCCGACATGAGCAGAAAAAAATTACAATTTTTTTTTAGTCTTCACTTACATACATTTATAAGTGTAGTATCTTAAAAAATTATAAGCCATGATTGTCACACTATTATCCATTTTATCGTGTCTCCTACTTACAACAGGACAGAATCAAAATTTACCAGCAGTACAAACGTACAGTGGTACTGTAATAGGAGAGTACAAAAAAACTATTTTGAAAAGTATTACTTATAAAAGTTTCAGAGGTATACGATATGCTGAACCACCTTTAAACGATTTACGATTCAGGGTAAGTAAACAAAGTAAAAGCAGTATAAAGATATTACCCTTATAACAAATTCATACAAACGTTTAAAAAAAAAAAAACAATTCAGCCTCCTGTGCCGAAAAAACCATGGAAAGGTAACTTTACGGCATTCAAAGATGGCGATATATGTATCCAACAGGATAGAGAAAATAATAATGCTATTTTAGGTTCAGAAGATTGCTTATTTCTTAATGTCTATGTACCTGTAATTCAAGCAAGTATTAAAATACAATATTTTACTCATAATTCTTTTAAATGTCAATTATATCCCAATAAATAAATTTTCTAATGTAGTCACAATCTGGAAGTAGTGAGGACCAAGAGAAAAATTTGCCAGTTATAGTCTGGATACACGGAGGTATACATTGTCTGTATGTATACATTTTATGTATATTTTTATGCATGTATTTTTTTCTAAGGGGCTTTCACAACTGGAAATAGCAAGAGTACTTTTTATGGTCCTGATTTTCTTCTCGAGGCTAATGTTGTAGTTGTGTCTGTTCAATATCGTCTTGGTCCACTCGGTATGCTGTAGTAAGAAATATTTAAAATCACCTTAATGCTTAATGTAATCATTGAACAGGATTTTTGAACATCAACCACCCATATGCTACGGGCAATTGCGGCCTCAAAGATCAGAACTTGGCCTTAAAGTGGGTTAATAAAAATATTAAAGAATTTGGAGGGGATCCTAAAAGAGTCACGATTCTTGGTCAATCAGCTGGAGGAGTATCTGTTGACTTACATGTACTATCGAACATGTCAACTAATTATTTTCAGCGCTCGATTTCGATGAGCGCCTCGCCTCTTTGTCTTTATTGGGCTTTTCAGAGTAACGTTGACGCGGAACAACGAGCCTTTCAACTCGGCAACGGATTGAGCAATGCAATAAATAATAACAAAGATAATTTGTTGGAAGTACTCAAGAAAGCTCCTGCTGAACTCATCATAGAGCAAGCTAGTAAATTAAAATTGGTAATTGCTGTTTCAAATAATTGAAACGACGATTTAAAATGAAGTTCTTTATAAAATTATTTTCTTTAGATCCCATTTAGACCTTCATTGGAGCGAGATGATATCGCGCCGGAAGAACCGAAATTTTTGACAGAGTGCGCACCGAAAAAATACAAGGAGGGCAATTACAATAAAAAGCCCCATATGATGGGTTATACATCCAACGAAATATTATTTCTTGCCAAGTGTAAGTTTATGTATTTCACATAATAATTCATTTGAATAAAAATAATTGAAAAATGAAATTTTTACGAGCACAGCTCTTGACGAATTGGTAGAATATACACTGATGGCTAAAAATATCGTCAATGAAACGATATCAACAATTTTTCCTCTGAACGGAGTTCCATTACTACCGAAAATCGCATCTTTTCCAACAACAGGTTTGGCGAGTTTAGAAAAATTTTCATTCGAGACATTGATTGAAGTAAGATATTTAATAAAATCGTATTTTTTTATTTTACAGAAAATAAAATTATTGTAATAATTATAATACTTTTTTTTTTTTAGAGACTTTCCAACCTATACTTTGTAACTGGCATTGATAAAAAACAACAACTCATGAGCTTAACCAATAACCATCCAATCTATTATTACCATTACTCTTTTAAATCACGTTACTCTACACACAAGTCGAACGGTATAAAAAATTTAGATGGTAAATTAATGAGAAAGGATTTTTTTATTACGAAGACGTAAAACGTTTTCCGTAATGTATAATAATTTACACGTTAAATTAACGAAACTAAAAACTGATGATTCGTTATTAGGAGTGGCGCACGAAGACGAGCTGGCTCATTTGTTTTATAGGCCTTACTTGAACATTCCACTTAATGATCGAAGGATTTCAGTTGTGAGAAGTAGGCTCGTCAAAATGTGGACTAATTTTGCTACATATGGGTATGCACATTAAAAAAAGTTGGTTACCATTGTTTGAAAACAAATTTTCTTGTTTAGCAACCCGACTCCTGACGGCGATAACGATAACTTGTTGCAAGTAACGTGGCCAGATTCTAGAAGAAATGGGGCATATTTAGAAATCAACGACAAGTTAGTTAAAGTTGAAAACAGGCCAACAAATATCGAAGCTAAACTATATCAACAGATAGGTCTTGGAGATTCGTCAATATTTAACGATTGTCAAAAAGGCATTGTAAACAGAATAGTAAACAGCGCCATCAACGTGCCCGATAGAGTCACCAGTTTGATAAAGAAAGTGATTCCGATCCCGACATTCGGCTAGTGTATGTGAATTCGTGACAAAAAGTTAGTTTATCGTAAACACCCCTGGAAAAAATTGTTTTATTTCATATAGACTCTGTGACCCTTGTTTGAATGATGTGGAAAATGCAAATTGTTAATGATTCAATATTTATAAAAATATACATGTATAAGATGATATATAATATGTGTTTCGGGCACAATCAAGGACCTGTTAATACCAAATTTACTAAATAAAACGGCAATATTATATTTAATACCAAACACTTATTCTTAAATAATGAAAAAAAAAGAGGAAATATATTTCCTGGTAAGTTCCTTCTGCATATATTCTTTGTTCGTGCTCATAAATTATTCCGGCAGAATAAGATGTACGTACGTATATATGTATATTGGTTTGTTTTTCAGCTAAACTTTATTTTTGCTTCCACGTATAAGTACCATGTCATCGTAAATTTGGCTATACAATGCAAAAGCCTCATATTTTTCACATTTTCCTGTTTCTTTGTTTTTAAGAAATCCAATCTTCAAGGTCATTTTCACGTTTCACAAAATATAAATCCCCGGTTGAAGTTATAGGTCATGTGATCAACCACTGAGAAATTATTAAGCATTAAAATTAGACTAAATTTTCAATGAAACACGAACATTGCAACTGGCTAATAATGTAACTCGCGCCAAGTGGGATCATTATATACTTATACACAAAAATCAAGAGCTTTATCTAAAAACAAGTCGAAAGAGCGTTTATGGCGATCCTATATAGGGACAGAGAGAAATCATTCAAGGGGGAAATAGAGAAGAAGGGAGAAAAGACAGCAAGACGAAGACTGAGAAAGAAAAGGGAAAAAGTAGGTAAAAAGAGAACTGGTTTTGAACGGTTTGACAATGTAAAGGCGAACACGAAATGAAAAAAGCCTCAGCATAACTACGTAGTACCAAGAGAAGAAATATCAAGAGGGAGAAGAGAAGAACAAGATGTGAAAGATAAAGGAGAAAACGGTCGCTTTCATATCAATGGGCTTGGGCAATACGCAAAAAGACTGAAGGATTGCAACAATGAAGACAGTGAGCACGCTTGACCTTTGTCAAGTGGTGCCCGGCGTGACTCCGATCCGCCGTAGATATAGGTGATACCTCCAACTTATAAGGACAGGAATACAGTCTTAATCAACTTGTGAAAAGGAAAAAAAATATTTTATTCACATTTATAAAAAAACACCAATCGTTATACTTGTTTTGCTTTTTTTATATAAAATACAGCAGATTCAATCATTTGATAAGATTCGTGATTTTTTTGTAATTACATTCATCGTTATCCGTAAAAGCGGTTTATTCTTTAACAAAATTTATTATTATCAAAGTGTTCCTTAAACGTAAAGGACTTTTTTTTACCGCTTATATAATAAATCCATACATATACATAATATGTTTGTATCTGTATATTACAATTCTATTTCTTTGTCAAACTTTTTACATGTGTCTTTAGTCGCTATTTTTTTTTATGGTAAAATCTGACGAAGGATCCATTGTAAGTGATTCTTGGTCATTAACTATATACGCGTCAATTCAATGATAAGTTGGTTAACTTGATTCACGCAAATTTTATAGCAATCTTTCATTAATTTAGTTACAATCATTCATGCTGTAGCATAATTATATTGGTATATACATGCAAACTAGTTCATTAATCATTTTGCCAATAGTAAGAAAATATTTTTTTTTTTTTACAAATGTAGTACAAATACATACTTACACTTGTACCAGTGTTCCATAAATTTTATCATGACGTATTCTCAAAGCACCCCATAAAATTCAACAAAAATAAAAATTTTTTTAAAAAGAATGATTACAGAAATTTGTAAGATTGAAAAAAACTATTTTTGAAGGATAGAATCTGACATTATTTAATTAAACAACACGTGCATTTGAAATACGAGAGAAATTTTCCAAAAAATTTATTTGCACACATTGAACAAATTAAGTTTATGGTTCAAAATACGTAAAATTTTTTGATCTTAAAAATTAATTTTGAACAATTTTTTTCATTCAAAGCGATACCGCAGCATTTTACCGTAGGCAATGTCTTTAGTCTTTGCAACTGAATTCGAGTGAATTTGAGACGTTTTCACCTTTTCTCGAATTCTGTTTTTAAAACTATTCATTTTTTAACTATTGATTAAGGATCTCTTAATTTTCACTCACCTTTTTGAAAAACTTATTGCTGTCGCTAATTATCTTTCTCATTTGAATGTGAAAAGCTTTAGAATGTTTCATCAAATCGATGCAGACGTCTTGTGTTCTAATGTAACTGTGCTATACTCTTTTATTCGATGTGAACGTGCATTTAGAAGAGTGAGTTTTATTGTTACATTAGACAAACAAATATTTAAACCCCCTTTAATATTTTTGAAATTCTGTTTAAAATTTCATTGGGCATTCTTAAAAACTTGTCAAATTTATTCATGTTTAGCATGAGAGAAACTTGTTGCAGCTTGAACGTAGATGGGTGACACCATCTAAATAGACAATGTCTCTTTTATGAGCTTTTTCATAGTATTGCTCATGTTACTACTTGACGGCCCGGACGTCGTGAATGATAACTTGAAGAGATAAGGCTGCACATCAGGATAGCTTGTATCGAAGATGAGATCCAACTCAGCTTCGTTAGGCATTTTGGGCAGGTAATGGTGGCGGTTCATGAGGTCAGTGATGCAGAGGATCTTTTCGGTCAACACATCCCCGACTTTCTCACGGCACATTTGTCTTTCGTGCTCGGTGGCTAGCTTGATCAGTTCCAGCCTTACCGTCCATACTTCCCAGGGTATGCATTCAGGAGAGAAAGGCCAGTGGTTCTTTTTCTTCTGAAAAAACTCGAGAGATATCTGTCCAGAGCCTGGGCTAGTATTTGAGCGCAGTGCTTCGGAGAAACCGGAAATTTCACGCCTGAGGGTTTGGTCAAGGAGATTGGACGAGCAGCAGACGTACGTGAAGTCGATGAAGTCGCAATCAACGTCCTGGTAGCCGATCGCTCCGACAGAATAGCTACCTTCTTTTTTGTACTTAAATTTGCCGAGTGTTCGGTGAAACATAACTGTGTGAAAGATGCTGGCAACTGCTTCATCCACCTGTCGTCCTTCCATCGTTAGCTCAAACATCTGGGTGCGCGCATTCATGATGAAAGATAGCTGAAATGATAAAGTGATTTGTTCTTAAAAAATTAAAATTTTCCAAATTTTATAGATGTTTTTGTAATTCAAGATAAACATGAGAAATAAATTTTTTTTTTAAATTATCACAAGTAAATAAATTATCAACATATTTATGTATATCAGATGAAAAAAAAAATGATGTTGTGTCTTCACTGATTCTACACTATATCCATACATAAGTAATCTTTAATTGATGCAAGTTAATGTCTTTGTTTCTAGTCTCAATTATATAATCAGTCTCAATTTGATAATACAGCAAAAGTATTCAAACAAAGATACCACTTGTCACATAATGACTTTATTTTTATTTTATTTTAAAGTTGACAAATACAACGGTTTCAAATACACTTTGGCCAAAATGTACTCTATTTAAAATCTTAGCTACCAAGCAGTGTTGCTTCAATCAGTAAAAATTTCCCTCTATTCAAAACAATACCAACTTTTCAGTTTTATCAAAATATCTCTATTTATGAACATTAGATCTATATGTACTGTACATGCAGCTCAACAAATGAACAAATAAAAAGCAACGACCAGCAGCATATAGCATGTAGATGAGCCTTGACTCATCATCATTGTCTCCTTACCTAACCTCAGATAAGTGCCTCAGCTTCGTGAAAACAAGGCATCACAGGTTCATTGACACAAAATCTCTCGAGTCATTTTTCTTCCCAGCTAAGCTGGCACCTTCTTGATCCACGATGTCCTAGTTCTTGCGACTGCCCAGATGTGTAACTCCTGGACTTTGGCTTCTACAGTAGAGAAAAATAAAAGCATCGGATCAGACTCAGAACCCATTGTAAACTTTCGATTGGTCCAAAAGCAAGATCTGGTAGGATATACCCAGTAGGACAGAAAAATGTCACTCACCTCTTGCAGCAAGATAAAGAATCGAGGTCGCCGAAGTGGCCCTCCTGCACTTGTCCTTTCTAGCACTTTAAATTTTTACTGTGCACGGCTCTTCTTTCTTCACACCGCTATTGCACTTCCCCAAACACCTTCACCTGAAGGCGCTCCATCCTTACATTTTAAAAGTGGACAGTTTACGACTTGATTCTCGAAGACGACGTAGGAGCCAAAACTGGCCAAAAGTTTTCTCTGTAGCGTATACGTGTGAAAACTGCAAGTGTATACACACCACTATTATATATAGTGCAACGCGTAAATTTCTTTCGCACTACAGCTGACATCACGGCTGCACTGACGTGCATTTGTCGGTAAACAAGAGCAGCTGTTGTATATGGATCATTCCACGTCACTATAGCGTCAGGTGCAGAACAGAGAATTAATCATTACAACAACACTTATTACACAAAATTAGAGACAAAAAATGTGTCAACGATGACAGAAAATTCAGTGTTTATGAAAAAGAATATAATGTATATGCACAATAAATACGTCTCATATCTATATACATACATGTATAGATATACAGTATGCGATTAACAATTGATTTAGAACTGCCCTTTTCGGTAGAACTACCCGTTAGAATATACCCTGTCACATGTAGAGCATTTTTTTCAATTTGGCCGCAAAATCACCCGCACTGGCGCCAGGGACATCGATCGTGTGGCTGATTTTGAACAGGTACGGAAACAAATCGTCCCCGAAACTCGCGTCAAAGACCAAATCCACGTCGTCTCTCTTGGGCACCTGAGGCACGAAGCAGCCATCGGCGCAGGTGAGTCGTGCGATCGCGGCCACGTGCTCGCCGAGAGCCTCGCCGATCGTCTCCCGTCCTCGCGCCTGCTCGCAAGACGACGCGGGCGCGACGTTCAGGTCGACGCCGACGCTCCACTTCTCCCAGCCGACGGGCTCGTCGACCTGGAATAGCCGTGCCATGCCCGCGACGGGTTTTCTCTGCAAAAACTCCAGGCTGACCTCCCCTCTGACTTCCGTCGATTGCTCGTCCGCGGCCGTGCGCAGCTCGTCGGTGAAACCGGTGCCAGCCGTCCTGACGATCTCGGCGAGCCTCGGGGACTGAAGACGCACGTAGCTCAGGTCCACGAAATCGCAGTCGACGTCCTCGAAGTGAAGATAGGCCTCGTGAAAACTTGCCGCGGTCTTGTAGCTGAGCTTACCCCGCGCGCGGTTCATGAAGATCGTGTGGAAGATGGCCTCGACGCACTCGACGAGCTGATTACCGGTTCGCACCTCCAGCTCGAACCGGTGGCTCCGCGTATTCATGCTCTGCTGCTTATAAGTGTACGTATAGGTATAAGTACTCAGTAGGTGCCTGAAGAGGTGGCCACTACAAAATCTTATCTTCATGAAGTTCCAAATACTTGAATCCTCCTTTTCAGCTTCTAAGCAGAAGCAATAACAAATGATTCAATGATGTATATCAGCGCGAATATAGAAAACTACAACTCTATATTATATATACCCTAGTCTGTAAGACTGTACTTAAATTAGCTTTTCTTGTTTTTCTCCAGTGCGATTTTCTCACTCCCCCCTCTCTGAGCACCATGCTGCACAGCTGCACCATGCAAACACTTTTCCCAAATTTTCCGTCAGGAAGCATGAGTACGTTTTTGTCTTCATCGTTACTTACACGTGCCGTTTATCGTTCGTTTTTGTCGTAAAAATTTTTTTTAAATATTAAATTAATAACGGGTTTTTCATTCCATAAATATTGCTTTGTTCTAACGAAACGAAAGGTTCGCTGGACACATTTGGCAGTGCTGAAAACAAATTATTTGTTTGCATAACCCGTTACCAATTACTGTCTACAGATGACAATACACGTATTCCCGTTATTGACAATTTCCGTGTACAATTTACTTCAACCAGCTTACTTTTACGCATTGGGTAGAAGACCATCATGGTTCTTTGTTTTTTACAAGCTACATTTTGGTCGCTATAGTATTAACTACGGAGCTCAGTGCACGATCTTTTGTATGCCTAACGTGGCTCGCTCATCGTGGCAGGAGCACTCTGGGCCTCATCATCGTTACGAACAGTTGGTGCTGCAAAAATAAAAAAATTAAAAGTAAAAATACAATTTTGATGAACAGTGTTTTATCGAGGAACAATTACTTTAAAATTGAAAAAAAATACAAGTCTAATGACACCCCTTTACAATATATCATTAAATATAAACATAGATTCTATTTATTAAATCGTTGAATGCAAAGCAGCAACTTTTCACGTCAATTGAAATTGTGCCAGAAGACGTTGGATTTAAGTACTGGATTTACACCACACTTAATTGTACATACAGCCATCCTGAAATTTTTACAGGAATAAAAAATATTGAAATTACCAACAAGATTCGTGTACGCTTGTAAAATCGTGCAGGTATATACGTGTAAGACAGTAGGTGTCTTATTTATTTTTTTTTTTTTATTTACAAGAGTCGACGCTGTCTGTGAAGCTGGTCTAACCGCCCTTTCAAATCACGCGCGTCCTCACCGTACTCACCACGTGACCGTGAAAAACGCAGACGAGTGCGCTGCGCAGACGAGCGCGGCAATTTGTGCATTTTCACGGATTTTGGTTGGAGAGTCGCAAGATAAAACGTTCGCCAGGGACGCCTTTCGAATTTTCGAACTGCTCTGCACGTTACGCTGAGGTGTCATCAAAACATAAGTACGGCTGTATGGCGAGCACGACCGTTGGAAATGAGTAGTGGAACCGTTTTTTCGGCGATTTTTCGTTTCGCGAGTGATATTCCAAGGCACAGAGGAGTGCATTTCATTCGGGAGGTCGACTGCCAGCAGCGGAAATGAAGTCCGCGTAAGAACCTATCTTATTTCACACATGTATCTCATGTATAACGACAAGGTGTTGGCACTCACGGGAGTGAAGCATAAGTTATGCGTGTATCACGAATTCAATGGCCCTTTTGGGACTGATTTATTATTGTTTCCCATGCACACCAACTAGCAGACCTCGTCTCTGTCACACTTTTGTCATCCTTCCGCTATTTTGCGTATTCATCTTTCTTTGATGTATGTACTTTGATGTATCAGTGCCTCGATCCCTTTCCATGTCTGACTCCGATTCTTTGCTTTCGTTTGTAAATATGTTGATTCATTATTCATCAAGTAATTAAATTGACTTTTTTTTTTTTTGAAGGCGAAAGCAGGCCCCGACCTCGGCGCGCAAGCCGGGGCGTCCCAAACAAAACAGCAACAACAACATAATGACGACTAAGGATCCGGTGCAGGTGTACTGTCGTTTACGGCCCATGCAACTTGCCAACGATTTACCCTGCATGAAGGTCATCTCGGACACCACGATTGTCATCACTCCCCCAGAGTCGGCTATGAACTTCAGGAACGGACAGAGGGAGATACAGACCACATTCACGCACGTTTTTAACGAAAATGTGTCCCAGAGAGAGGTTTTTCAAGTGGTGGCACTGCCACTCGTCGATAATTTGGTTCACGGCAGAAATGGACTGCTTTTCACCTATGGTGTCACAGGAAGTGGCAAGACTTACACCATGACTGGAGAAAACAATGACAGCGGGATCATGCCCAGGTGTCTGGATGTTATATTCAACAGTATAACCAATTATCAGGCCAAAAAGTTTGTATTCAAGCCTGACAAGCTCAATGGGTTCGATGTGCAGAATGAAACGGATGCCATGGTTGATAGGCAGAATGAGCTTCATGCTGTCATCATGACACCCAGAAATCCTAAAACCCCCAGGCGGAAAATCGACAGCGATAGCGACAGTGACAGAATTACAGCAAGAGAGCATGATGAGTCAGGAGTAATCACTGTCGATCCTGATTATGTCTATGCTGTTTTTGTTACCTACGTTGAAATTTACAACAATAGCGTTTACGATCTGCTCGATGAAGACGAGCTCAGAACAAAGTAAGTATGTTAAAAGCAACTCACGATTGCTTTCTTTTATTAGTTGAATTTAATGAAACTTGTATCATTTTTCAGACCTTTGCAGAGTAAAATTGTACGCGAGGACGGCAACAAAAACATGTACGTTCATGCGGTAACGGAGGTTGAAGTCAAAAGCTCTGACGAGGCCTTCGAGGTGTTTCAGCGTGGTCAGCGCAGAAGACGTGTAGCCCATACAGCTTTAAACGCTGAATCCAGTCGATCGCACAACGTGTTCACGATTCGCCTGGTTCAAGGGCCACTTGATAATGACGGTGAACAAGTAGTCCAGGACAAACGAGTCGTATGTGTCAGTCAATTGTCGCTCGTTGATTTGGCTGGCAGCGAACGCACGAATCGCACAAAAAATACGGGACAGCGTCTACGTGAGGCTGGAAATATCAACAACTCTCTGATGACGCTAAGAACATGCCTTGAAATACTCAGGGAGAATCAGATGCTGAGCACCAGTAAGATGGTACCGTATCGCGATTCCAAGTTGACTCATCTGTTCAAAAATTATTTTGATGGTGAGGGACAAGTACGGATGATTGTCTGTACGAATCCTCGTGCTGAAGATTATGATGAGTCCATTGTACGTATACTAAGTTATTATTAATTTGAGGAGAGTCATATAAGAGTTCTTAAAATACGTCATTTTGTCTATCCCAGCAAGTTATGAAATTTGCGGAAATGACACAAGAGGTTCAAGTGGCCAGACCTACAGTAACTAAGTTGGATCTTGGATTCACACCTGGTAGACGACAAGCAAATAAGGTTGGGAAACACAATTGCGTATCTTTAGACTGCAAATAACGGAATATTTTAAATTATCTTGATCCATTTTATTAGATATTCAAGGAAGCTCGCGCGCGATTGGAGAGAGAACTTCCTGAAGCCGCAAACTTAGATGTTGATATAGGCCTAGTTTACAGGTATTTATTGAGTTTAATACCATCTATCAACAGATGAATTAAATCCAAAA
The DNA here is from genome assembly GCA_030522625.1 of Copidosoma aretas. NCBI lineage: Eukaryota > Metazoa > Arthropoda > Insecta > Hymenoptera > Encyrtidae > Copidosoma > Copidosoma aretas. The sequence continues at coordinate 12,956 of JAPYYV010009757.1, read as the reverse complement.
TGTATAGCTGCGTAATTTTATGATGACATTTATTTTCAGTCTTGGAGCACAATTCCCAGACTTCGATATCTCGAGTCCGCATAACGACCAAGTTATCATGACTTTAATCAACTTTTTAGAACAAAGGATAAATAAGAAAAACATGTTACGTGCCGATTTAGAACAGAAATGTGAGTTTTATATTGTCTCGTTTGTAAAAAAAATTTTCTAAAAACAAAATTATTATTTTTTTTTTTTTCAGACAATGATTTCAGAAAACTATTGATATCAGTAGAGCAGGAAAATATGAATTTAAAAGTCGAAAACGCATCCTTGAGAGCTTCCAGCACGCAACAGAAAAAGAAGGTTGCTGCACTAGAAGGCCACTTGTGCAAAACGGAAACTCAAATCGATAGCCTTCTTCGTAAATTAAATAACGCAAATGATGCCATTAAAAGTCTTCAACAAGAAATAAGAGATCGCGATATGGTGCTCAATAAACGAATGATCGAGGAGCAAATGGTTAAACAAAAATACTCAACGAAAATGCACCAAACCTCTGAAAAACTAAGCCGCGAATTTGAGATGAAATTAAAAGCTCAGCGTGATCGCATTCGGGTATTCTATTTTTTGATTGATTTTAGAGTTAACATTATATTTACCATTTTGGGCTAACTAAAATAAAATTACAGAATCAGATAAAGGAAAAGGATGACAAGCTACGACTGGTCAAACAAATTCTAGATAGCGATGATCCTGGTACGATCCCAGTGATTAGAGATTCAAATGATGAAGAAACTCAGCCTCAGCACCAGACTACTGCACCGAAAACCCCTGGACGGCTGGACGGTCGTTCGCGTAAAGATAAAGTCGGTGTATCCAATATGCGCTACAGACGCTCCCAAAGCGCTGATCGATGGGTCGATCACAGGCCTGGTGCCCTTGTTCCTGTAGGTACTGTGTTGCAGCCACTTATGAGGCGGCGCCGTAGCATCACTAGACTCACCAGTCCCAAGGAGATCACGGATGGTGCGTCAAAATACTGCCTGACAGCTCAGAATCACGATTCCGAAGGCGAGCTCGAAACGAAGCTGTACAAGGTGCTTTATTCTTGTATTAAATGTTGAACAACAAAATGTTGTTCTTCATTCAAATTTTTTAGGCTTTTTGCTTGATGTATGGCTGTGTATACTTTTTCTCCTAGTCATTATTAACTATACTCGTCTTGCTGTATTGTTTTATTCGCCTTTAAATTTTTTTGTTAGATCTTTGAAAGATTTTTTTTTCCATTTACCTATTCGGTATTAAAAAGTATCTTGGCTTGCATACCTACGATTAATTTATTCCGAAAATGTATTTAAAATTTAACATTTGCATTTTTTTATGGTTTTTTTTTTATCCTCAACCTGTACTTCTTGCTACTGTCAGATCAATGCTTTTAAAAACTGCTTGCTCGTCCCTCAAAGAAGATACTTACACCTCTCCCTTAAAGCAATCTTGTTTTAACCCTTTCAAGGCTGACATTCTGCCAACGAGTGGTGGAGGCGCCCAAGTTGTGTTTAACGACGTCGAATGCCTAAAGCAGTTGTCGCCTACTGGACAGCGTAAACGCAGCGCCCCGGAGAACGAAGACAAGGACGTTGGTACAGATTACGTCAATCATTGTGCTAGTAAAGGAGTAATGATTACGACATCAAAGAGACTGAGAAAGTAATGAGTAAAAATTGTTTAATTCTTCTCCATTTAAGTGTGCATTATCAGCGTTGTTTATGCACATTTATGTATCAAATACGTACTTATAAATTTATCTATAAGAATGACCTTTTTTTATCGAATAATGACTTGATAACTTTTCTAATGCAAAAGTTGCTTATTGTATTATTTTAATCACTTAATCACAGTGTTTGTATGATATTGAAAAAATACAAATCAAATTGATTTTAGTTTTAAAAATATTTGAAATTGTAATAAAGTATAGTAGCTCGTAAATTTTGATATCATAGAAATTATTACATTAATCAATAATAAATGTAGAAAAAAATTATTAAATTAAAAATCGAAGTTTTTGAGTAGATTTTTTTATTAAATATAAATTACCTTAGTGGTTCCTACAAATATTTCCATTTTAAAATGACTAACTTCGTCTCGAACTCATATCATTAGTTCAGCTTAATTTACGTCTTAACTAATCTTAAAAGTTTAGCAATCTTTGAAAGAAATCCTACGTTCCATACTCTTTAAATTTTTCATCCTGGTGTATTTTTTTTCCTGTAGCACCATAGAGAACCTGTTTATCGTTCATGAAAATATCACAATATTTATGTTGCTTTTATCAATACTTTTGCAAGTTTGTTGTTCTATTTGAAAAATACGTCATTATGCTACAATATATAGCTCGTCGATATAAATGCAAACTGAGTTAATTTAAACATCAAAAAGTTGTCTAAAAGGCACAATTGGATAAATCCAGAGATTTTTCGTACTCTGGACAAAAATTTTGAATTCCGACTCAAAGCATTCCGTACTTAAATAGTAAGGTCTTTTTAGTATACGTGAAAATATACATTTGATTATTAAAATCTTAACAATTGAATATGAAGTCCAGTAAACGATTTTTCAATCACGCTATAAGATAAGTTTGGAAGATTTTTATAAATGTAAAATTTGTGCGAGATGAAAAATTAACTCGTCCAATTTCATAATTTGGTACGAAACAAACTCTAATTTACTATTCGTTTGTACTATCAAGTTCCATTGGTATCCTTATGTATTTACATGTACATACATTGATAAATCATTTTATATTATAAAAGTCCTGATAATACATACAAAGAATTAATCTATTGTTAAGTGAAAAAACTGAGTACTTTTGACATATTTACATATAAAATTGAAAATTCTTTAAAAAAAGCTTTAATACTTGAAAAATATCAATCAACAAATCAGCAGCAAAAGTAAGGTTTCTCATGGATACCATGAGCGATGCTCGTGTTGAACATTTCTTCGCTGAGAGGCACATCAGATTCACTAATAGTCGACTGACGCTTTTCATAAATTTTCAGACTCTTAATAATTTCATGATCACCAGTTAAGCGTAATAGAGACATGGCAGTGGCTATAAACACTTTGTCAACACCCTCGTCGTTCAAAGCTGAAACTTCAAAGTACGAGGCACCTATGCTCTCAGCGTATTGCATGCACTCTTCCGTGTCTACATTTCTTTTGTTAGCTAAGTCAATTTTATTGCCTACGAGAACGAGAACCATTGATCCTTCCACGTTACGCTTGAGCTCAATTACCCACGATTTTATGGCAGTAAATGTCTTGTAAGACGTTATATCGAATACGAGGATCGCCGCGTTCGATTTTCTGTAGTACATGGGTGCCATTGAGCGAAATCTTTCTTGGCCAGCTGTGTCCCATACCTGAATTCACAATTGGATTTCATAGTTCACTAGAAAGCTCCAGCGAAAATTAAAAAAAAAAAATACTTGGAAAGTATGCTTATACTTACTTGCATTTTAATTCTTGCCTCATCCAAATTGATTTTACAAGTAAAAAATGAGGCTCCAATTGTTGGGTTGACATGAGGATTGAATGTTTTATTAACATATTTGTTGATCAAGCTGGTCTTTCCAACTCCTGTGAAAAGTAAAAATAATCAGTTAGTAATCATTTGCTTGCATTAACACTGTATACAAGTTCATAGGACAGCATTATGTAAACAAATATTAGGTTCATAATGATGTTTGTTTTCAAAAGTAGCTAATTTTAAATCAATTTTTGTAACAACCAATAAAAGCAATAAATCCCGATAGAGTTGAACGGGATGAATCAAATTCATATTAAATATAAATTATTGTTAACTGTTGATGACACTGAAAGTAGTAATAATGATATGTCTGGTACAACATCTATACTTAATGTATACACGTATAAGTAAGCCTTATGTAAAAGACATAATAATCATCGAGATTCAAATGATGAATAAAAAAATAACTGCTGTAATCACAGAAAATAATATGCAAACATTTTACTTAAAAACATACGATGACAAATTATTTCCAGCATGAGTCATTAAAGACGAGATAAAATTACAACAATATACTTACAACACTGAGTTATAGTAATAATATGTTCACTACTGTACACGGTGTTGTTTTCGTAGTTTGCCAATTTAGGAATTGGAAGATTAGAACATCGTCTTACCTTGAGAGCCAAGGAGCACAACTTTTCCCTCGACGAATTTCATGATTCGTCAAAAACATCAGGAGCTTGCTAGCTTAAAAAAAAACAAGGTTCTCTCAAAGAAACAAAAGTCTCGCACCGATTTTGTAAGTGTCAACCGATCCTTTGGCTCTGCACTCTCTGGAGCCTACTTTACTACTTATAAAGTTTTCCTATTATATACTTTTAAAGTGGTAGGTATGTACTAAAGTTAGATAATATATACATGTGTATTGTGTACAAAACGCGATTGCATCACCTATAATACGTTTAACGCGGCAAATTCAAAGTCCAAAGAAGCGAATGAAAACGAAATTCCCGAAACGATGTGCATGCTACAGCAGCAAAATCATCATAAATGAAACGAAAAAAATAAATTTTCTCCAGCCTTTCTTTTTTTTTACTCAGCGTGATCGTTGCCGATCTTTTGGAGGGATACAATTCATTTGGCCGTGCGCGCTTCGTTGAAGAATATTTTTTATTTTCACACCGCACTCTCCGGCGAGTCGAGCTGGACGCCAAGTTTGTACACCAGGTCGTGGTAATAAACTTGGCCAGGCCGCAGAACCGGGCATGGAAAATGCGGCTGGAAAAAAGGAAAAAAAGAAGTCGCGAATCAGAAGAAACAATCGAGTGCTATTGATTCGGCCGGAGAAAACGCAAATCTGCTCACGACGTTCACGGCGTCGGGATAATTCTGCGGCTGGACGCTGAGCGCGCCGAACTTGGCGTAACGCGCCCCGTGCTTGCCGGGTATGAACTCGAGGGGCCTCTCGGACTCGCAGTCGCAATCCTCGCCGCACTCGTACGAGCTCGTCCTGCTCGACTCTGCCTCCGGGTGCTCGTAGGGGTACGGCGGCAGTCTGCCGGCCGTGTATACCTGCACGCCTGGCTGGTCCGAGTACACCTCGAGGAATCTGTAAAAGTGCTCCGGGTTATACACTTGTTTGGCTATATTTTTCGTTCCATGACGCAACTGTCGAGCTATACCTGCCGCTCGACTCGTGAAGAGCTCTGGCGACGAACGAAACTTCGGGGCGCGAGCGTCTCGCGAGGACGCAAAAGTTGTGGTCCAAACCTTTCGATCCTGGAACCTTGATGGAAAAAAGCTCGAGTGTTGTGTATTTATATGTCATGGCTCGCGCGGGAAAGATATGGCGTAACCTACGGCATCAATGACGTCTCCGAGGAGTTTGGGCACCCGCAGATCCATAACCGTGCCCCCGACTCCGCGAATCGTCCCGATCGGTATGGGCGGATCGTCGTCGGTGACCGTCCAACGATCGCAGCTCAGCGAAATCTGATGTTTTCTCAGCTCAGCTTCGCCCGCGCACTGACATAATGAGTACCGATTGTATCTCTGTTAAAATCGGTTGCATGGAAAAAAGAAAATAAGAAATTACGTGTCCGGCCAGATTGAACAGAGAACCGTGGGACAAGTTGACGACCGTCGGCTTGGACGTGCTCGCTCGGAAGTTGATCTCCAGCCTGCTGTCGTTGGTCAACTTGAACTTTAGCGTTGCGAGCACAGCCCCCGGGTAGCCCTCCTCGCCGTCCTGGCTCAAATAGCTCATCACCACGTTGCAGCTCTCGTCGACGTATGACTCCCAGATCCGCCGGCCGAAGCCGTTCGTCTGATGATGAACATCAACAGGCGTGGGACATTAGATTTTTCGGGGACGTAACAATAATTTGATTCGGAGCTTTTTGTACGATCAATCGGTATTATACGCACTCCGCCGTGCAGGTGGTGTTTCTTTGACTCGTTTTTCGTCAAGACGTAGTCGTGGCCCTTCAACGTGAAAGTTCCGTCCCTGATCCGATTCGCGCACCTACCGAGGACGCAGCCCATGAATTGGTTCAGGGTAGGATCCAGATAGCCTTTTAGGTCGTCGAAGCCTACATAGTGTTGTGAAAAAAATAGGTTTCTACCGTGGAACGTTTTTACCTCGAACTTTCTTGGAAAAATAAATAAGAAGTGAAAAAGAATTTTTTGCGCTTATAAATTAAATAAACTGCATTCCAAGCACGCAATCCCCATCAGTACCAAGCAACACGTCCTCAGCGTTTCCATATTTATCCGGACACTTGATGGAGACTATCGTCGCGCCCCAGGTAATGAGCTTCACCTCCATGCGGTTGGCATTCGTCATCGTGAATGATTTGATGGTGAGCTGCTCACCGCTGAGTTTGCGGACGGAGTCGCCTTCTCCATACGCGGAGCAGAAACTCGAGCCTCGTCCGATCGAGTCACTGTCGCAATGTTCTTTCGCGAAATCATCGTAAGTTTTTTAAATCGGCAAATCGCTGCGGTGGGAATAATAAATTTGACGCGTACCTGCGAAGACTTGGCCAAAGTCTTCTTCGACGACGCATATTTTTTTGAAAGCGTACTGAGGCATTTTGAAAAGCAATAATTTCTGTGTGTGGCAACAATCGATTTATTTTTGGTTAAAAACTCTCGTTGTTTACTGTTGACCGGTATATAATGTATGTTGTACTTATATGTATACGTCGAAAACGATTGTCCAATGTTTGAACAATGTTCTCAGGTGTATTTTGATTTAGGGAAAAATGAGGAAAACGCTTTTTTAGGCGTAGATTTGCAATTAGTTAATGGGATTAATTAATTATTGGGATCCCAATACTGCTAGCCTTGCTCGTTCCTTGCTGTGATCCTCCTGTGGCCGAAGCCACTGAATTTGGCAAGAACTGTGCATATACACATGGTTTTTTGATCTCATGCATGGTGACATTGGTGACTTGGCGACTTGGCGAGATGATTGGCGTTCGATACGTCGACCTGTCAGGCTGTCAGCTTGGAGCCTCAATCCTAACATTTACATTGTTGACAATATAATTCCAAGTGGAATCCCACATGTAGAAAAAAAAAAAAAAAAAAAAAAAAAAAAAAAAATGGGAGAGGGAAAGGAAAGAAAAAAAAAAAAAAAAAAGGGAAAAAAAAAAAAAAAAAAAAAAAAAAAAAAAAAAAAAAAAAAAAAAAAAAAAAAAAAAAAAAAAAAAAAAAAAGTTATCAAGTTCCACTAGCACTTCTGTTTTCACAATCTATATAGATAATCATTTTTTAGTATGTAAACAGATTAAATGAAATAAAAATTTAATCTATTTAGCCATGTTTCATTTATTTTTCATATTATTATTTATAATTTAATGTACAATACATGGAAAAATACACGAATTTTGCTGGTCTGTTGCGATCTGCAGGTCAGACAACGAAGTATCGCTCTGTTATTTCGTTATTTATTTATTTATGAATGATTTGCTTCTTTTCAATTATTTTTCAATATATCATTCTTGGTACGCAAGTTCAACAAAATGACAGTAAGGTTTTTCAGTGGTTCGTCGAAAAAATCAAAACTATAGAGGTATTACAACATGCGCGGCATATAATTTTAATTTATTTGTTATTAAAAGTATATACGAGAGGAAGAAGATTCTAACAGGTCAAATCATTAGGTCATATACATATAGAGAACACATTGCATAACTTTTGTTATTAATTTTTTCTTTTACTTATTTATCATCATAGAATAAATAAATAGATACACCCTAAAGTTTTGAATACGCGCCGTTAGAATTTTCTTTATTATCTTGGTTTCTTTTTTTTTTAATTCATTCCATTCTCATTTAGATACTTGGATCATCACGTTACATACACAATTATTGTAATCGTCTTAAACTCTCTCTCTCTCTGTCTTTCTCGTTTGCTAATATGCTAATATCCACACGCCACACGTGCTTAAAATTTTGTATCCTCTCCTGCTCACTTTTTAAAAAGTTATGCTTCGTAAAAGTGGGCGATTTGTAGTTCTGATTATCGTAGCTGATGTGAAATCTAATATATTACTTTGTCATCTGGTAATGAAAAGTAGATATAGTTGTGTGTTTCGAGAAAATCGACGATCAATTGAAAACTTAAAGCTAAACTTTCATGTTGCATTATTTTTCTCGCAGTTTTCATATTTAACATGTTAATTTCTTCTCTGACTTTAAAGATATTTTTTTCTTCCAAATTATATTATTGGTGTTTATTTGTTCAATCTAATTTATATGATTTTTTCTAATTAGGTATATAAAAACTAATGAACATTTTTATATAGTTTTGCGTTTATTATAAAATTTTTTTTTAATATTTCGAAATAACAAATACATAGTTAAGTAGTTAGCCATAGTCAGTAAAAAGATATGCAATACCGTCTAATTTCTTACTCGAACCTTCTCATCAAGAACATACGTCTATCTTTCATAATTCAGTTGATAGAATGTTTTTGAAAATGTTTAAAGTTTTGCTGGCCACCTTGGCAACCAGAATATAAAAATTTACTAAGCTATAAAAAAAAGTACATACCTATATGTATTAGGACATTTTTACTTTTACATTTTTGTAAAATGCTGCTGACAACTTTATTAAAAATTTCCTTCATCGGCGATAAAGTTGTTGAATTTAAAAAATTTGTCGTAGTACAAATATTCCTATATTAAATCAAGCAACATTCAATCGATTTGGTCACGTCGTATCGTAAGTATTGCACAAATTACAATAAGCAATTTTTTAAATACTCATTTCTTTTAATTATCACTAGTATTTTTTAGACCACAAAAGCATAAATCTGTTTACCTTGCCAGCATGTTCTTTAGTAGTAGTAGGTATATCTCTTGTTAAGCAATTTTACAGTAAGCTGTTTGATAAATTATAAATTTATCATACACATTCTAAGTGATAGTTTTCTAATTTTTTATGCAAATAAGAGGTACTTTGAATGTTAACAAAAATAAAAAATGTATCTAGTTTACAATTCTTTGTATGAATCATTTTGTTAGTTTGTTACTTTCAAAAAGAAATTTACGATATGTTTTACGGTGTATTAAATATTACAAAACAGTGTTGTTTAACAAACTTACGACACATATAACTTAAAAAAAAAAATATATTAATTTTTGAGGTTGATATAAAAATAATACTAATGAAGCATTCTGTTTTAAAATAAATATAACTTATGTAGACTAGCACTGTTGGCAACACAATAATAAATAAACAAAATTTATTTCCATACAAAATTATGCGTACAACTAAAAAGTTAATTTTGTATAGTGGCCAAGTATTTATTCGTAAAAATTATCAATTTATCATTATCAACAATTTGTTATAATAGCTAATATATTTGTAATAATTATTTGTAACATATAGATTATCATTAGAGTTTTCAAAAAAGAATATCATTCTTTTGAAGCATTTTTTGGAAGCATTTTTTTCTAAATTTCGCATACTTTCTTATTTGTCTAATATCTTGGCCAATTGTATTACTTATCGTTTCGAAAAATTTTTCACTAGTATACCGCAATTCCTGATCCCCGAGTACAAGAATAAAAAAAAAGCAAAATTTTTTATTTAACTAACTTATCCGATTTCCGTAGTCAGACATTTAGGTAATTTGCCCTAAATTTGCGATTTTCAAAACAATGGAGATAAGCTATTTACGAATCGAAATTTCTTTGGCATCAATTTTCTTTGACCGTAAAAATATGGTTGGTAGAAAAAAATGAAGTAGAATATATTAATACAGATTAACCATAGTGATAAAAGTATTCCGTAACATCGATAGCATTTCTTAATATTATTTTCAAGGGTATACATATCACGAATAAATTTTAATTCAAATTATAACGTTCAAATCTTCTTAACAATATATTGCAATGATATTATCAATTTTCTCAATAGTGATGCATGTTCATTCACACTAATAGACAAACTAAAAAAAAAAATTTGTTTACTCAACCAAACGTTCATTTGGAATAACAAAATTTATTTATCCCACCATATACTCAAAGGTTTTGAGAAAAAAGTTTTGCCGTACGTGCGGGGAAGTAAATCCTAACTTTTTTCTCCGCGCTATAAGAACAGTAAGATAAAATTTAAAAAACAAATTATTGCTGTAGAATGAAATTATTATTTTATTTGTATCGGAGTTAATCTTCATTAAAAATTGATTTTTTGTCAACGTACATCATAATTAAATAATGAATATGATCTTCAATAGTGTGAATTTCATTCAATGCCACATAATCATAAATGCTAAAATCACATACAAGTAATAAAGTGAGTTAAGCTTGACTCTTTTTACAACCTACTCAAAACTCTTTTGAACAAAAAAATAAAAAAATAAAATAAGTTTCTCGTGAATGAACAAGAATAACGTATGTATTTGATATGTATATACATATAATGCATCGATTTTGCTAAATAGCACAGAATACTGATGCTGGCACGAACATGTTTAACTTCTTCTGAATGAATAGTAAAACAAAAAAAATTAAATCGGCAAAGAAAAACGAAAAACGTTTGTGCGACTATATTTTGATTACATGTATACATTGCGAACAAATTATCCAACTATTTCGTCAAACATCGCGTTCGTATGGTAAAGCACAGGGAAAAAACCCACATTAACCCACGCAATACCCATTGTATATCGTTTCAACAACAATCGTTTACTTAAAATTTGTAAGGTATAAATTTTGTTCAATGTGTAAATACTGATCACGAAGAGAATATGAGAATATCATCATTTCGATAATCAAAATTATTCGTAAATTCGTTCACATTTATGCATGCGCAAAAACTAAGAACGTTTTATAACGTATATATTTCGACGTAAATTCAACATCTCGGAAACAAAGCCAAAATGATCATTTATACATCCCGATCAAGATCAATGTACAATTAAATAGTTCACTGTACAATATCATACAATGAAAAAGTAGGGTAGGTAGTAAGGAAAGGGTAAAAACGTGATTAAAATCTTCTCTTTAACGTAAGAGAAAGAGACAATAAAATTGAGTAAAGCGGAAACGTCGCTTTTGGATTATCCAAGGTACAATGATTGTTTCTATACAAATGCAAGAAATGGGCGAGCAAAGGAAAAATCGACCCCCGACTCGCGACGATTCGATTCACGCGCACCCATTCATAATTCTGGAATGTCATATCACGAAATTGTAGCTATCCTTTCCAAAGTTATTACAAGCTAACGAATGCCAAAAAGGATTGCTTATCGAAAGGCTCCGAGTATGCAAGAATACATCAGGTGAAACAGATCGATGCATCCTATGAGTAATAAAATGAAATCAATTAAAAATTTGATCGCGACTTTATACATCCATCCTCAAATTGTGAGATTCTCTCTCCAGTACCTATATATAATACATCACCCCCGATAAGTACCCTACTACTGCGAGGAGAAAAATGGAATGTTTGAAATCGCTGCGTTCCACAGAAGGGATCCGCGACCGCTCTTCTACACGCGTGTACAAGCATATCGCAGAAGGCAGTGAGAATACTTGAGCGGTGTGTTACATAATACGCGCGTAACTTTGACTGCCGGCCGCCGAACGACCTGTAAATAATTGTTGAACACGACCAAGCATCATTCGCACGCGCCAGCAACGTAAAATTAAGGCACTTCCCAGCAGCCCGAAAGTTCAAAAACAAAAAGCTTCTCACGCGAAACAAGCTCGAATATGATCGTTCGGCGGCCCGAGACGCATCAGTAATAAAATACACGCGTCACGTGTAGGCAGACAAAAAACACCGCTAAAATTGCACGAACAAGAAAATAATGTACGCGCGATCAAAACAACGTGATAATGGGAATCGTATTATTATCATACCACGGCAACGACGGCAAACGACGACAGGCCCGCGTCGTCGTCGCGACTTAGATGAGCCAGTGCTATGACAAAAAGTCCCGCTCGAGCTCGCTGATGCTGGGCTTGCGGCTACGGCCGGCCGACGTTTGGCCACCGAGTCTGCCGCGCGACAACAAAGCCGACGACGACTGGAGGGGGCCGGCCGTTGTCTCCTGCACCGGCGTCTGGAGGAGCTCGCGGTCGAACGTGACGGGCGAGAAGCGCACTCGGCCCGAGATCTGGCCGTCCTTCGCCGACACGTAGCTCGAATCCTCGGACGTCAGGGAGTCAGGTGGCGTGGGATTCGTCGGCGTGCCTGCAGCATCGGGCCGTAAAGGATCGTCTTTGGCGCACAGAGAGCAACAATTTACGGGAGGACGAATCGCACGGCAAAACCTACCGGATCCCGAGTTGTTCCTGCTGGCGCTCCTGTTGGGCGAGCTGTAGGCGTAGTTGGAGCGCCTGAGGCTCGAGCGCAGTCTCGAGGCGATGTCCAGGTTGGCGGGCCGCTCTATCGAGTTCGGACGACTCGCCTCGTGGGAGTTCTGATGCCGGGGGTTCGGGTACTGCAGAGTCGGATTACCACCACCACCACCACCACCACCACCACCAGCAGCAGCACCAGCAGCAGCACAGTAATCGTGGCTGGTCAGGCTCGAGCTGCCGTAGCTGCCCGTAGAGTGGTGGCCCCGGTAGTAGCCCTGATCGGTCGTGCAATAAGTAAGTAAGTATACATCCCGAATCACCGGTCGAACCCGTCGAACGAGCATATTAGGGGGGCTCACCAGCGAGTGGCCGGGCGAGTAGAGCGACGAGTAGTCGGCCTCGTCCTCGAGCCTGAAGCTCGGATTGACGTTGCTCTGGGAGGAGGTGCTGGCAGTCGACACGTTCGAGGAGGTACGCCGGTGGGTGTACGAGGGCAGCCGGTTGGCCGTGCGCGCCGGGCTGTTGACGCTGCTCGGATTGTCGTAGGCGTGCGGGAACTCGGTGCACTCGAGCATCGGGTCGCTGAAATCGGTGTTTTTTGTTTTTGTTTGTTTGTT
>JAPYYV010009756.1:0-17294 GCA_030522625.1 Copidosoma aretas | reverse complement strand
TTATCGTCTGACGATGAAACGAATTTTATTTTGTAAAAATAATCAGATTTTTTATAATTAAACAATAAAACCTTTCTTTAATGTTACATTGCAACTATTCACTTAAATTTGTAATCAGCGACCCCAAAAACTTCGGAGAGATACGTGATACGATTATTTTTAAAAATTTGCGATATTTTATACCAGGGGGTGGTCAATTAGGGGTGAAGGGGCTGAAATTTGGTAAATCTGACATTATATCCGTAATCAGCGACCCCAAAAACCTCGAAAGAGATACATGAAACGATTATTTTTAAAAATTTGCGATATTTTATACCAGGGGGTGGTCAATAAGGGGTGAAGGGGTTGAAACTTCGTAAATCTGACATTAAATTCGTAATTAGCGACGAAAAAAACCCCCTTGTTCACGATTTGAAAAACATTACTTTAATTTTCGAGTTTTGACCAGCTTTTTTGGCATCGGCCGCACTGTGCGTTGGACCAAAACTTGCAAATAATATTGATCACGTTCTGAATCGTACATGTTAAACAGAAAACTATATATTCGGATTGTCTACGTTGCACTGTTGGATTCGCTGCATGGAATACGCACTTTATTTGATGTATAATATGGATTTTCAAAAAATGTATGCACGCTTCGAAGAAAAAAAATTAGAAACAGAAAGACAAAAAGAGGTCCAGAATGTCTTACGGAAAATAGGAATAGTAGTTGATGTAGTAAGGCAAGGTGCAGATACCAGTAATACAGGTAACGTTGCACGTGAAATTTTCGAAAAAAGTGTAGATGTCGCAAAAGCTACGAAATTTGACGAGGCATTACTAGAACGATTTCACAATGTCTTACAAGTAGTAACATGTGGAAAAAATATTGACTACGTCTCATTTAAACGATATACACTTGATACTGCAAAGATGTGTGTAAAACTTTATCCATGGTACTGACTACCAACCTCCGTTCATAAATTACTACTTCATGGATCAGAAATCGTGAAATCTTTTAACGTTCCTATATGCTGGCTATCGGAGGAACCGCTGGAAGCTAATAATAAGATTTTCAAAAAAGCTAGAAGCGATAACAGCAGAATCTGTAATCGTACACTACCCTAGTATTGGAGACCAATAAAAACCAATAAAAAATTTTATCAAAACCAATAAGAATTTTCTATTGGTTTCCTATTGGTTTTTGCACCCGTAAAACCGGATAAAAAGCTGACCAGTTCTGGAATGGATTTTTCAAGTAGTTTCTTCCAACCAGGATGGGATCGAACATAAGTAAATCAGCAACGTTAAGTTCTACCATCCTGATGGCAACACCAAAACAGGGGGACTAAAGTGTTTTACCTGGAATTTTAATAAAAATCACAGTAACTTTTTTTTTTATCTTCAACAAAAATACTTTAGGCCCCCAGTTTTGATGTTGCCATCCGGATTGTAAAATCTGAGGTTGTTGATTTATTGATGTTCAATCCTATACTGGTTAAAAAAAACCACTTGGACAATCCATTTTAGAACTGTTCAGCATTTTATCCGGTTTTACGGGTGCAAAAACCGATAAGAACCAATAGAAAATTATTATTAGTTTCGATGAAATTTTTTATTGGTTTTTTATTGGTCTCCAACACTAGGGTAACAAACACAGATATCATTTATCACTTATTGGTCAACTCGGACCCTATAATAAGTACATTATGATTCACTGAAGATAAAAAAAAATTAATCAATAAGAAAGCTCAAGCTTTACTAGTCAAAGATGCTAAAAATTAGTGAGATGTAGAAAGTAATTAGAATATAATAGTAAGTAACATTTGATTAGTCATAGTATGTTGAGTGACGTATAGAATATTTATGTAATATTATTTATTTTAAACTAAAACCTACAGTAATCAAGTATGATGATCATTGTAATACGTGCACTGCGATTTAACTTACGGATTGTAATAGTACAATTTGTAAGTACACATACAAAAAAACAAATATTTATTTATTAGATAAGTAAGTGTTTGTAAGAATAAAATTCGTTTAAAAATAGAATTAGTAGCAATTGAATTTGATTTCTAGTTGATGTTGCCCAATTCTAAAAGTTTGGCAGCGATATCTTATAAAGTGTGATCTTACGAAAAAAACTATATTTTTCTTTTAGCTGAAACCTTAAAACTCGCTAGTGAACAAATTTTCATCAAAAATAACCCTTATTTAAAGAAAATTTTGAAATTTTGAGGTTAGATACTACTTTAGTACACTGAATTTAATAAGGAAGAGTGTGTATTATCATAGAAAACGCATATAATTATTCAATAGATGGATTTGTAAGTTTTTGTAGAAATCGATTTTGTTTAACGACCGATTCAGTAACGATTGAATTTTTTTCTAGGTTGTCACCTAATTTCCAAATTTCCGCAGTGGATTCCTTATTGGTTAGGATCTGAAGAAGACAGCTATATTTTTGTTCCCTGTAATCTCAAAACTAGTTAGCGAATCGACTTTTGTCCCCAGAAACCACTGTTTTCCACACTGTGCGTCGGGGTGGCACAGTTGACGCGATTTCATTAATATATATATATATATATACATGTATGAATTCATATAGCTAAGTACCAGAAGCTCCTATTGGATGACCAAGAGCAATAGCTCCACCATTCACATTGACTTTATTAGGATCCAGTCGTAGAGCACGTAAACAAGCGAGAGACTGAGCTGCAAAAGCTTCATTGAGCTCATATAAGTCTACCTCTTCTTTCTTCCACTGTGCTTTCTTCAACTAAAAATCAAATCACACAAGTCATTTTGTTTGTTACCAGCATTATTTTAAATTGTATATATCTCTTTATTCAAATAATTTAAAGATCGTATACAGACCACTAATTCAACAGCAGGAATGGGCCCTGTACCCATGATATCTGGTTCGACTCCAGATTCGGCTATAGCAACAATTCGAGCAATAGGCGTTACTCCTTTTTTTTTAGCAGCTTCCTGAGACATAAGGACTACAGCAGCCGCACCATCGTTTATTCCAGACGCATTGCCTGCCGTTACCGTACCTTTAGCCTAAAATTAAAAAACTTTGTAATAATTAAAAAAAAACTGTTCTCAAAAAATAAACTACTTAGAGTTAAGCAAATAGAAAACGATTTTGTTTGATTAATATGTTGGAAATAATGTGTAGCTATGCGTAGGCCCTAATAGACTAGCAAAGACACGAGCTGTGCTCGGAAATGTTCCGTTAGCTACGTGAGGTGGTAATAAATTAATAATTAGCATGACAGATACTACGATATCACATTGTCTACCATGTACACATTATAAATTATAATGTTACCTGATTGATAAAGCATTCTCGAACACAGCTACTGCTGATTAGTTTTTATGGGTGAAGAAAATAAAACATTTAAAATGTTAATCATGATCGGTCTACAACAGTTTACTTGGGATTGGAATTAAATTAAAATAATTACTCTAGTAGCTACACTGAAAAAAATTTTAGAAGTGGCAGACTGCATATTTTTGAATTGGAAGACTTCAAGTAACTATAGTAATGAAACAGTTAAAAAAATGCAGAAAAACACTACAAGATTGTAACTTATATACCTTCATAAAGAACAGAAGTATCACAATACAAGGCTGCGAGTGATATACTGCATGTTTTAATGTCCGAGACTTTCGAGATGCATTAAACTGATGGAGCGCAAGGCTTGACTAATAACGGATATTTTTATAATATTATCGCTCTAAAATTGCGAACAACAAATTTTCTTTCGTAAACTAATCATTTATCTTTTGTACATTAAAAATTGCAGTGAAAATATTAATAAGCTAAATATAATATTATTAAAAAAATTATTGATTAAAAATTTCTCCCCAAACAATATTTTTTAGCTCGAATTCACTATTTGACTCATATGATATGCATTTTGTTTTTTGATTTCTACTTCTTAAAAAAAAAATGTACAATTAGCCATGAAAAAATAATTCCTTCTTCAGGTACAGTTCAACCTTCTCGAAACTTTGTCCCTGTGATTAATTTATTGTCGGTGCCAAAACTGGTACAAATTTAGATGGTTCTCTATAGAGAATAAAAGATAGTGACGAAAAATTTCCAGTATTAAGAGTGATCCGCAGGATAAATACTTTATTTCCTACATTTTCACCTGTAATAATTTCTGCTACTATGTTGTACTTGAATAATTTCGAAATTTTTAATCTTGCTCCATTACAAAACCCATCAGATATACTTACATTTTTGATTAACATTACTATTGAATTGATTATCGAATGTAGTTCATGTGGTGGGAGGCCTTCATTTATATTATTCGAAACTTCCGAAGGAAAATTTAAATGTATATCATTATCAGTTTGATCTACATCTTTATGGGTTGCATAATCGATGCTGTAATAAATTTTAACATCACCTTTAATATTATTCAAAACTTTTTTATTTATTGAACTCGTGCGTTCATTATGGGTTGTTAAAATGACACTGTTTAAAGAAGTATTGTTTGTATTCTTATGATGAAAGATTGATTGTTACGTGACTAAAGCCTTTATATTCGTTCTGTGATTGGTTGAGACTGGCTGGAGCAGAAAATTTGAAAATAAGATATTGAAAAATGAATAGAAAGTGAATTTGAATGGAGATTATAATAGCTATATGAAATAAATAATCTAATCATTTGAGGTTTCCGCAAGAATCTTATAAATAATTATGTTTATTTAAATTTCGGGGTTGGCGCGCGAAGCCTGGTATTATACATTTTTGAACAAACGCCCTTTGTTAACCAATCAACGGGAATATAAAATTTGTCGATTTTTCTTTCACCTATATGTAATAGTATTTATGAAAAATCTTCATCAACGCAACGTAAATTTGACTCAAATTTAATATAGTAAATTCTTGCGATAGATATGAATATTTTATTGTTTCTTCTATTATTGATGATCTACAACTGTTTTTTACAATTGGTAATGGTTGACGAAAATCACCACCTAATAATATTAGTTTTCCTCCAAAAGGATTTTCACCATTACATAAATCTTTTAAAGTGTTGTTTACTATTTCTAAAGCTTTTTAGGAATTATACTAGCATCATCCCAAATTATTACATCTGCTTCTTGTAATACTTTTTTATCAGAAGCTTTGTTTAAATGTACGCTTTTTATAATACTCAAATCCAATAGCAGCCGAAAATTACGATGACTAGTCATGCCTTTCGGTAGTAAAATTTACGCAACAGCTTTCCAAGCCATGGTTAAAACAATTTTATTCGTAGACTTACAGAAATAAATCAGAGTTTAATATAAAAAGGTTTTACCAGATCCTCCTGGCCCATCAACGGAATATTGTATAATGTCATTTTTACAAAACGTTTTAAAAATAAATTTTAAATCTTCATTCAATTTCTTTACCATGGATTTAAAATTTTTTTGAAGCTATACTTCTATAGGCGCGTTATGCAGGGGAGTGAATCAATGATTTCAAGATTCTCTCTCTCTCTAAAATGTGTGACGGAAGTGAATTTGAGTTCGTAACCGGAAGTGAATTTGAATTTCTATTCTTTCCTATTCCCTAATCTAAAATGTGTAACTAAAGTGAATTTTAATTATTAAAAAAAAAAAAAAAAGAAATTCCCATAAGATTTGAACTTACGACCTTACGCACGTAAGCCGAACACAGTACCTATCTAGCCACTAGCTACCTCATTTAAATAACTTTATCATACCTCCATTAATTTAATTTTTTTAATTTTTGTGACTACTATCACTAGAATTTTAATTTATTGCTCCGAACATAACCTAAAAATTTAAAATCACAGGTTTGTAGTGTAAGAAACCTCATATTTTGTAATGGAAAAGGTATAATTAAAGAATTCGTTTTATAGCTTCAAGCTGAGATGATGGAAAATAGAGAAAAACTATCGAGAAAGTCAGATAGTTTAAAACATACCTCTAAATTAATGAGAAATACCGAAGAAACGATATTCTAAGCCAAAAAATCATTTAAATGACTTTATCATACCTCCATTAATTAAATTTTTAAAAACTTTGTGACTACTATCACTAGAATTTTAATTTATTGCTCCGAACATAACCTTAAAATTTGAAATCACAGGTTTGTAGTGTAAGAAACCTCATATTTTGTAACGGAAAAGGTATAATTAAAGAATTCGTTTTAGAGCTTCAAGCTGAGATGATGGAAAATAAAGAAAAACTATCGAGAAAGTCAGATAGTTAAAAACTTACCTCTAAATTAATGAGAAATACCGAAGAAACGATATTCTAAGCCGAAAAATCATTTAAATGACTTTATTATAACTCCATAACTTTTATTCTTCTAACGAGTGTAACTATTATTACTAGAATTTGAATTTTATGCTCTAAACATAACCTCAAAATTCGTGATTTCAGGTTTGTAGTGTAAGAAACCTCATATTTTAAGATGAAAAAGAAATAACTAGAGAATTCGTTTTGGAACTTCAAGCTATGATGATGGAGAATAGAGGAAAACTATAGAGAAGGTCAGATAGTTGAACCCTAACCTCTAAATTAATAAGAAAACTCGAAAAAATGATGTTCTGAGCCGTAAAATCATTCAAATGACTTTATTATATCTCCATAACTTTTATTTTTTAAACGAGTGTAACTATTATTACTAGGATTTGAATTTGATGCTTCAAACATAACCTCTACATTCGTGATAACAGGTTCATAGTGTCAGAAACCTTATATTTTGAGATAAAAAAGAAATAATCGCAAAATTATTTACATGGCTTGAAGCTCATATGATGGAAAATGGTGGAAAATTATATAAAAAATATATTTTGGAAATTTTAACCGTTGACTGGATAAAAAATGTTGAAAAAACTAAATTGTTGTCGATTTATTGTAATCATTTTGTAAACAAGGTATTGGTAAACATGAGGGTGATATAAAAGAGGACAAAAAAACATAAAAAAAAGAAAATTGCATCACATTTCGATGAAAAGTAAAAATGAATCGAATAAGCATTTTTGATAGTATATGATTCAACTTTGTCAGTTTTACTCATGTTAAGGAACAAATAGTTACTGAGCAAACTGCGTTATGATTGTCTAAGGTTTTGTTCTACAATTATTTATGAGCGTATGTAGATATGTTCATATGTATATAATTTTTAACACACATAATCAATTTCTGTTAATTTACGGAATTGAAATACCTCATTGTAAGTGTTTATGAGATACCAACTGGAGGAAAATGTTTGAAGAGCCACATTTATATTTTATGGATACACTAACGTAAACACACATGACTTATGTTTGATAAAATAATGAAAAAGGGTTGACTTTTTTTAAACATTTCTTTTGCTACTTCTCTTCATCAATATCACCAATGACAGATTCTGTCAACTCTCTGCAAAACAATACAATAATATTAATCTTCAAATCATACATTAATTGAAAAAACTATCGCTCTTTTCTAACCTGGGCTTAAAAAAGCGCTTAATTTCTGCAGCAATTTCTTTTTTTTTGTGCGTCGCCATACTTCTATCTACATAAACAATTGATAGCACTGCATCTGACAGATGGACCGCTCTATTTTTTAACCTTTTTCATCCAGTCGGAGATTAAGATTTGCGAATGACATTTTCTATATAGTTTTACACCGTTTTCCATCATCTAAGCTTCAAGCTTTGTAAATAATTTTGCGATTATTCCTTTTTTTATCTCAAAATATAAGGTTTCTGACACTATGAACCTGTAATCACGAATTTTCAGGTTATGTTTGGAACATTAAATCTAAATCCTAGTAATAATAGTTACACTCGTTTGGAAAATAAAAGTTATGGAGTTATAATAAAGTCATTTGAATGATTTATTGGCTCAGAATATCGTTTTTCCGCGTTTTCTCATTAATTTAGAGGTTAGGGTTCGTCGATCTGATATTCTCTATAGTTTTCCTCTATTCTCCATCATATTAGCTTGAAGCTTTGTAAATAATTTTGCCATTGCGTAGGAAGATATACATATGCAAACCAATTATCACATCATGTTGATCCGATAGTTTTTCCATTATTATTACCTTCCAGAGATTTAGGTTTAACTACTGGTCATATACAAAATAAAAAAACTGTTACTGCTTTACAATATTTCGAACACAGATTATCTTACAGATCTTATGTTAAAAGTTTTAGTTCATTATTATTCTCTGAAAGGTTAACCCAACAATTTTTTGTTTATGTTTACGTTATAAGAGAAAGTAATAGAAAGGATTTTGTAAGAAATAACAAAAAAAAATTGAGACCTGAGTGTTCAGAATTATCTTTCAGACATGCGCGAGCTATACAAGGTGTGTGAGAGAGAGAGTCCCCGATTAGCTTAACTCTGTCCGAGGAGTCGTTTGTGCGCGACTATAGTATGCGTGTGTGCGTCTATGTGTGTACATATATTTCTGGAATCGCCTAGATACTTCTTATTCGCGTTGAGTTCGGTCTCTTTGTCGATGCTGGTCAGTCTTTTTTAGTAAGCGCTAACAGCAGAACGCGTCTCGGTCCTCGCCGAACTTTCTACCGTTACAACGTGTCAAGTGTATCAAGATGTCGCCTTTGTAATAATGCTGTTATATTTTCTAATAATTAAAAAGTACAGTGTTCTTGAAATAATCTACGGCCAAGTAAATCCAAGCACGTTTCCCCTTCACCAGCTCCTCACACAAACCGTGCCCACGGTGCCGGCAAACAAATAAATGTAGTTATTTGCTGTCCTGTTAGACTTGGTACACACGTTGACTATTTTAAGTACAATTTATTGGAAAGAAATAGTCACCAAATTAAAAAGGCTATCACGTCAGACTTTGCACTCCAAGTGTGATGAAGGATTTTTAAATCTTATTTATTGAAATGCATTAAATCCATCAAAAAATTTCGAAAACAAAAAGAAGTTGGGAAATTTTCACATTCTTCCGGTTACATACATTGGAAATTCTAGATATATGCAGCAACATTATCAAGATGCAATGACAATCATGAGACAATGTAGTAGACCTGATTTATTTGTAACAGTAACATGTTATCCTAAATGGAAAGAGTTAAAAAAAATACTGAATAGTTTTCCAAAAAATACTACCCCCAACGACATTCCAAATATAACAGTCAGATTATTCCATACAAAATTATAAATATCAATCGATGATATAGTAAAAAACTAAATTTTGGGCAAAATACTGGTATATATTAGCACTATAGAATTTAAAAAAAAGGATTACCCCATGCACACATTATTGTTACATTCCATCCATCTGATAAGCTACATACACGTTAAGATATAGATAAATTTATATCTGCTGAAATTCTCCTTGACGGTGTTATATCACAAAAATGAGTTATAAAACATATGCTTCATGGCCCTTATACAAATAACATTTCGAGTTTTGAGAGAAATAAAGATTTCTGTAACAAAAAATTTTTAAAATTTTTTTATGATAATACTTTATTTAAACCAAATTGTTATACGGAATATAAAAGGATAAATAATATTTCAGATAACCATGGATTTTGAAAAAAATAATCCCAGTGATTATTTAGAAAATTAAAAAACTACACTCACAGCATTTGTGGATTAAATAAATCGGATACATTTGCTAACACCATGAAATATGTCAATATTCCAGGATATTACACTTTTGATGCTCAAAAAAAATTATAGATTAGAAGGAAAAGATCCAGAGATTACACTACTATTGGCAGATAAAACATTGTGTCACCTAAAGATCAAGAACGTTTTTACTCAAAATTGATTCATAATAAAGTAACAGGACCAAGTTCGTTTATAAGTTTATGTTACTTACACAATCGAGAACATTTTTTTCGTTGTTCATCTTATCTGAAAACATTTATATATTATTTATTGTTTGGAATCAATTAAAAAAATGTTTCATGGAAGATTTCATTGAAAACAAAGAAAATAAAAGATTATTAATTTTTTATAACATATTTAAATCAGAAAATAAATCTTGCAATACCTTTGGTTAAACTGAACCAATATTAGAAACATCAATTGAAAATAATAAAATTACAAAAATAGATATTGGCTTAAGTAAAAAGTTTTTAAATCTATGTTCAAGAAATTAAATAAAAATCACAAATTTTTTTTTGTCAAGATTGATAAAAATGACATTAAAACCTATTTTATTGATGGATCAAAATGATCTGGTAAAACATTTTTATATAAAACTCTAATTCATTTCTATAAGTCTATGAATAAAATTGTTATATCAATGGCTTTAAAAGATTTATGTAATGGTGAAAATATTTTTGGAGGAAAACTAATAATATTAGGTGGTGATTTTCGTCAAATATTACTAATTGTGAAAAACAGTTGTCGATCATCAATAATAGAAGAAACAATAAAATATTTATATCTATCGCAAGAATTTACTATATTAAATTTGAGTCAAATTTATGTTGCGTTGATAAACATTTTTCATAAATACTATTAGACATAGGTGAAGGAAAAATTGAAAAATTTTAAATTCCGTTAATTAGTTAACAAAGGACGTTTGTTCAAACATTTATAATATAAACGCTATTTCTTTAAACAATGTCATTTTAACAACACATAATGAATACACAATTTAATTAAATAAATTAGTTTTGAATAATATTTACGGAGATGTTAAAATTTATTACAGCATCGATTATGCAGCCCATAAAGATATACATCAATCTGATAAAGATATATGTGTAATGGAACAAGATTAAAAATTTCGAAATTATTTAAATAGATCATAGAAGCAGAAATTATTACACGTGAAAATGTAGGAAATAAAGTATGTATTCTGCGGATCACTCTTAATACTGGAAATTCTTCGTCACTACCTTTCGTCTCTATAGAGAACAATTACATTTGTAGCAGCTTTTGCAATGGCAATAAATAAATCACAAGGACAAAGTTTCGAAAAGGTTGGACTGTACCTTAAGAAGCAATTCTTTTCTCATGGCCAATTGTACGTTCTCCTTTCAAGAAGTAAAAATAAAAAAATATACTTACAAAATAAGTTAAACAGTAAATTCGAGCTGAAAAATATTGGGGGAAAAATTTTTAATGAATAATTTTTTTAATAAAATTATATTTAGCTTATTGATATTTTAACTGCAATTTTTTTATGTACAAAAGATAAATTATTAATTAATGAAGGAAAATTTGTTGTTGTTGGTTCTTATGGCGATAATATTATAAAAATATCCGTTACTCCAATTTGATGTTGTTTGCAATATACTATACATATTTAATCTTCATATTATAATACTATATTATGATGTTTCGATGGCTTTTACAATATTATTGTGTTTTTTTCAAAAAGTCATTGCAGTTCCTCATAAGTAAAATGAATTGAGAAAGTATGATTGTAATGTAGCAGTATTATACTATTTTCGATCACATTTCACTATAAGGTGATGAGGAAATCTACTAGTTTGATAATGGGGCGGCATAAGGGCGGCAAAGGGGGGAAAAGAGGCGGCAAAGAGGCTGATAGGGGTGGATGGGGGGTGATGAGGGGTGGGTTGGATGGAGGCGGAAAAGAAGGGCAAAAAATAATAATTCTGAGGTAAAATCATGCTAAATAAGGGGGGGGGGGGGGGGGGGGGGGGGGGGGGGGGGGGGGGGGGGGGGGGGGGGGGGGGGGGGGGGTAGTGGGGGGGGGGGGCAGATCGGGGGACTAGCTACCATTGAAACTCTTGCTTACAGGCCAAAACCTCAACTCTTGCAGACATTGACTGCAAGATTGGTGTTCAAAAAGTCAAGCCCTTAGTTCAACGCTTCGTGGAAGTCTCGGACATCAAAACATGCGGTATAGCCCTCGCACCCTTGTATTATAAGACTATAGTTCTATATTGAAGTATTAGAGTTCGAGAATTGTAGTATATTACTTCAAAGATCGTACTAAAATAAATAAAATCATTGAAGTCTACAACTTCAGCGAAGTCTTGAGTTGCAATTTTTTTTCAGTTTATCCATGCCGAAATCCTTGCTTTAACTGAGTTTTACATATAAATAAATGAAACACAGTGCTTTCCAATCCTTAAATGATCCACTCAAAGATAGATCACCGCTTTTTTACTTGTTTTTGCTGTTGCCTTAATTTAAGGTCACAAGTGATAAGAAATACCTTTTAACAAAAATACATGGTAAGTTAAGTTTAATGTGCTAAGATTTACAATATTTATTGACCCTTGATCTCCTTATGCCGTGGCAATGAACTTTAGTATTTCAAATACATCGTCTATTAATCTACAATATGTCAAGTTTTTTTTTTTCTTTTTGGAGCAGAGTACTGTTATCATTCTGTATATTTCTCGTACAATATCAAAATCAAATCAAGTAATTTTTATTTCTGATTTAAACTATGGGCTAAAATCACTACAAATGCAATATCATGATTTTTTTTCTATGCTTATAACAAATGTATAACCGATATATGAATATTAATGCGCGCGTTTAGTTAAAACAAAAAATAAAAATTCTTAGTTTGATTTTGTTATTGTACAATAAATGTACGAGTACACAATGATAACAGTATTCTATGCCAAAAGAAGAACAAAACTTGATGTTTCCTAGATTTGGTTTCATTACTTTGCAAGTCTGACGATGCATTTAAAATAATAAAATTTATTACCACTGTATTAAGGTATCAGGAATCATTCAAAATTTTAAATCCTAGCACACCAAACTTACCTGAACTTTTATTTTTATTGAAAGGTTATTCTGATGTAGATATCACATTTTATGGCAAAATATTATGTAATGGGTACTATTTTTTTATAAGTAAATGAGTAATTTTTATTTCGATTTTTTTTATCACCTTAAAGAATCGGAGATAAAGAATCAAAGAAACGGTGTTTTTGTCAAATTTTTCATCATTAAATGATTTATAATTAGTTTTATGAAATCATTGATAAATATAGCTCGAACAATATGTGAGTCAAATCTTTGATTGCAAGAGCAGAAAGTTAGATCACTTGAAATGCAAGTTCATGGAGGTAAATAACTTGAGTTCAAAAAGCTTGTTTTTTTTTTTATATATTTGAATATGTTGCCGCACTAGTACCCCTTTTTGGCTCACGGAGCTATGAATACAGTCAACACCTATAGTCAACATCACTCAGGCAGTGTTGGCAGCACTTCTTATAAGCACGCCCATCTCTATATGTACACTCCACACTGAGAGAAAGAATTTTCACAGCAAAGTCAGATTCTTAACTGTTGAAGAATATGACATTTAAATTAAACATGTTCCTTGATAATGAAGAATTTTCCTTTGTTGTAGAGATTCCTTCTCTTAGTGCACGGACTGAACCCAATCTCTCCCGAAAGCGAATAATAGTTAGAGCGCCAGGAATATGAGCATAGTTGTCGTTTACAACATGACAAAATTGGGCTTAAAATTAGGAAAAAATATGGGGAATAACGTTCTAAAGGCTCTAGATCGAACTTTATTCCCGCCAATCTTTTTTATTCCAAAATAATTTTGAAACCGGCAATTTTTTAGGTATTTTAAATTATCTTGTAAACAAGCACTTTTAGAGAAAAATTATTTGGACAAAAGTTGTTAGAGTGATAATTTGACATAAGCATTAAGATCAGTTCAGAGATAGTTTACATTTCCTTCCTTATCGATAAGGTCAACTTGATTTAACAGCTTTACAACATTGTTTATTAAAAAATGAGCTATTTCATCGCAAAAAAAAGAGTAGACTGTACTCTAGACTAGAAGAGTTGTCGATTTTAGACCTTTCGGGTGTTAACAGCTATTTTAATGCTATATCTTGTAAAAAAATGTTATGATAACAGAATAAAAGTCATTTCTTACGCTGAATTTTTTGTATAACAAAATGGCGACCAAAAGAAGATGCCGACGGCCAACGGTAAGCAACGTAAGTATACATATACTGTAGTGGAATAACCAAAAAAAGTTAATAAAGTTCGCGAAGAAAAAAAGACGATAGAGTAAAGCATGGCGTAGATCGCAAACTATGCAATGGAGGATAAAATAAAGTATGTATGCGTACTTATCTCGTCGAGCTACCCCACATAGATTACAAATCGATTTTTGTACGTACACGTAAAGTCAAGATAATTACGAATCTACCAGCGCTACCGACTTTAAACGCGCCAAAACAGATTCCCTTACGGTCACGCGCAGCTGCCTCGACGGCCAGCGGTGGCGCCGGCTCGACTTTTTCTCTAGCGCCAGCGCTCACCGCACTGGCGGCACTCATCATAACCGATCTGTTGCCGTGACTAGCGGCCTCAAAAAGCTTCGTCGTATTTTTTTCATGAAAGTTGAAGGGATGAACCACATTTGCTTTAAAGTTGAGCAATTTTCATTGTCAAATAAGACCTAGGGATTTTTTTGAAAAAAAAAATCAAAAAATTATCCGTGCTCCAGAAGGTCGTAGGACAAATTTTTTTTTTTAAATTTGTGCAAAAATTCCAGCTAAATCAATATCAAATTTTGATGTCCCTAATGACAAAAAGCAAAATGTTATTGCAATTGTTTATCTGGTAATAATACGCACCTTCTTGAACCCCTTTTTCAACCACTTTTATTAAAGAATGGACTAAAGTTTCAATTACAAATGGTGAATAATCTCTTAACGAGTACGCAGCTTTCCGAAAAATGAAAATCAGACTGCCTAAGGATAAAGAAATTAAATTTTAGGAAAACCCTTTTTTACATGTTAAATGAAATTTCGCAAAAACTATTGATTTTACAGAATCCAGGTCCTGGGTAATTTTCAAGTACATCAAAATATATTATAGAAATTTTTAAGACTCCACAATCATGACAACAAAAGTTATAGAAAAATTAAAATAAAGCACTTTTTGTTTTTTTTTTCAACTTTAAAGATACATTTAATAACCCAATTTATTTCTGCCAGCACCATTTTTTAGATATTGTTAGCGCTGACAACATTTGTCTGAAATTTTTTTCTATTATTTAATCAGGATACGAATAAAACACCAAAAACTGGTTTTCGACCACTTCAACCGTCCGCCATTTTGATATGCGAAAAATCTAGCGTGAGGAAACGGTCTTAATTTGTAATTTCATCGTCTCTTCACAACATTAAGCAATAATGTAGCTGTTGGCACTCCGATGGAGAAAAATGTACAACTGTCCTAGTCTAGTAGTCTGGAATCCGCTGTTAACAGGCTGAGCGGGCGCGGCGGCTCGACTTTCTCACCTGCGCCAGCTCGCACCGCACTGGCGGCATTCAATAAAACACATCTGTTGCCATGACTAGCGGCTGTAAAATGCTTAATTATATTTTTCTCATAAAAGTATATAGATGAACCACATTACCTCCAAATTTGAGCAATTTTTATTGCAAAATGTGACCGAGGGATTTTTTTGAAAAAAAAAAAAAAAATTCAC
Source organism: Copidosoma aretas (assembly GCA_030522625.1). Classification (NCBI taxonomy): domain Eukaryota; kingdom Metazoa; phylum Arthropoda; class Insecta; order Hymenoptera; family Encyrtidae; genus Copidosoma; species Copidosoma aretas. The sequence goes on along the minus strand of JAPYYV010009756.1, from coordinate 1,886 downwards.
TGCTCCAGAAGGTCGTAGGACAACAATTTTTTTGTCTTAATTCGTGGAAAAATGCCAGTTAAATAAAGATCGAATTGAAATGTCCCTCAACACAAAAAGAGAAAAGTTATTGCAATTGTTCATACGGTAAAAACATGCACCATTTTTATCGCCATTTTTAAGGAACTTTTTTTAAATAATAGACTTAGGTTTTAATTACATATGGTGGTACATCTTTTAAAGAGTAAGTAGCTTTCCAAAAAATGAAAATCTAACTGCCTGAATATAAAGAAATTAAATATAACAACAACAATTTTTTACTTGTAACATTAAATTTTTCAAAAACTATTGATCTTCCAGAATCCAGATTTTAGGTGCTTATTTCACCCAATAAACCAACTTTTCCCGTGATTATAAGAGAAAAAAAATATTACAAAAGTTATTACAAAATTTAAAAACAGCATTTTTTGGTGGTTTTTTAACTTTTGCAAGGAATGTTATCAACTCATTCTTATTCTGACTGTGCTATTTTGTAGATTATTTAAACGCCTATAAATTTTGTCTGAAACTTTTTTTGATTGATCTTTTAGGTTATGAATAAAATGCAAAAAACTGGTTGATTGATCGCACGAATTCATACCAACACAGCCTAAGAAACTCGTAAATGACGGAAATCTCAAAAAATACTATGATATTCTGATAAAAGTCAAAAAGGTTAGGAAAATCATAGCAAAATACAGACATATTGGAAACATTAAAAATTACATAAAAATTAGGATATTTTAAAAACGGCACGGGTAATTGGGCTCATATTTGAATGCGTCATTACAAAACGTATCTGAAGTACCATAGTTTTTTGACAAAATTTATTGAACGATTTTTTAAAAATTGATTATAACGTCTGGTTTTTACGGGGCAAGCCTCTACTCACAATGTTAAAGAGTCCAACTTTGAAACTTCGTATCTTGAATACGATAAAGGCAATCTTTTCAAAATTTTAACCATCAATGCATAGCAATATTATAACGTGATCCCCGAAGTTTGAGAACAATCTGTCGTAGGTCGATTTTTGGACCAACTACCTTAAATAGCTTTTAGCACCCGAAAGGAACAAAATCGACAATGGTCCTAGCCTACTCTTTATACTTCAAAGAATCGACCAAACCCCGGCTCGGCTCGATGAATTGAGAATTAAGGCGAAAAACGAATAATCAGATGTCGGACTAACAAGGTTCGATCTGATTTCTCGATTTTCTCCGTCAAATTATGATAATTTTCGGCAATATCAAGTTTTATTTAGGGAATTTTTATGCCAAAATAAGATGGGACGCATAATTTTGACGTTCTAAAGAAAAAATTAAACTGGATTGCGGCAAGAATAATCGTAATTTGATGGAAAAAAATTAGATAATACCTTGTTAGTCCGAAATTTGATTTGTCGCTTTCCACCTTCAATTCTTAATCAATCGAGCCGAGAAAGGGCTTGATCGATTCTTTGGAGTATGAAGATTGTGCGTCTACTCTTCTTTTTGCGATGAAATAGCTAATTATGTAATAAATAATATTGTAAAGCTGTTAAATCAAGTTGACCTTGTCGATTAGGAGGAAAAGGTACACTATCTCTGGACTGCCCTTAAGAGGACGTGGGAGGTAAGAAGTTATGTTCTATGGGGATTTTGCCGTTTCCAACTTTTCTCCTTCATTACTTAACGAAATTGGATGAAATTTTGTAGGTCGACTTAAAATTTACCATAGAAGAGCGCTCAACTCTTGAATTTACAAAATAATATTAAATAGTAAAGTGTCTTCGTCATATAATACACGAAGACATTTTACTATTCAATATTGATTTGTAAATCCAAGAGTTGAGCGCTCTTCTATGGTCAATTTTGAGTCGATCTACAAAA
>JAPYYV010009755.1:0-11737 GCA_030522625.1 Copidosoma aretas | reverse complement strand
ACATGGTGAACGTAGGTATACGTATACGGTTCGAGTTGAGTTGCCCACAGGCCTGGTACATATTCGCCGCACCGTAAAAAGAGAGGGAGATATTATGTACTTCCTCTCCAAACATTTTCACCGCGTGGTAGAAAGAGAGGGGGATATTGCTTCCTCTCCTACGCCGCGCCGTCCGTGCCGGCGCAGTCTACTCTCCTTTCCCTCAATCTTACGAATTTTCGATCAGCATCACGTGACCTGACTCATCTGACGCGAGTTTATAAGTTTCTCCCCATCCCAAAAAGTGCGCAACGCCGCTAAAGAAGTTTTTACTTCAAAAATCAATTTGAAAAATTTGGAAGCAAATTTTCATCTTAAAAATGTGCTCAAAATCTACAGCTACAAACACCTATATTCTAGAGCTATTTACATAGTCGTTAATAGCTAAATTATATGTCATTATAACTATAATTGTAGCTACTTTTTTTAGGTGTCATTACAGCTATAAATTTGTGTCGGAGAAAAACCGAATTCTAGTGTGTGTGTATTGATTAAAAGTCTTGTTTACATCACAGCATAGAGATAAATTAATTGACTACGCAAAATATGACTATAACAGCTTTTTTGTTGTCTAGAAACAATTATATCAGTTATTCAGTAAAAATCCTGAATTTATACATAGAAGAAGCTCCTTTTTATTGTTAATGCAGCCGTATTAACGAAACCTACAAATCATCATAAAAATCACGTAAATATAACAATGTTACTCCTAAAGTTTTCGAGTTATACGTAAAAAAGCAAGTTGCTAGAAATTTTTCATGCTATTGTTAATGTGTCGGTCTAAAGCCCGAACTAAGGCAGAGAGAAAACTCATGTCTTGAACTTAAAAAGTTGTTATAATTTTTGTTAATGGACCTCTAACTTCAAGGTAAGAAATTAAAAATATAGGAACTGCCAAATTATTGGCATAAAGCGTCCTCATAAACATGTTCTACTTAACTATTTTAATGGGTCGTAAGACGAATGGAAATGCAGAATTTTTTTTCGTCTATGTGAATAATGGATAACCCAAACAAAATATCCATTCAAACAGACAGTAATAAAAAATATACCAAATTATGATTTTTTGTATATACTGTTTAAAAAACCGATGCCAAGTTATTGGCACAAAGCTTCCTTATTTACATGTTCTACTTATTTTTTTATTGCATACTGTAAGAAAGTCTTTTATTACGTAATACTTTAATTGTAAGGTTACAGTGTCTGACATTGTCAAAATACCATTATAATTGTACTACGTCTGACGTTTGTCTTTCTATTTCCTACACTGGACAGAGTAAATTTACTACGCTGGGCATGGTGAACTTATTTTTGCGTTTATTTAGTTTTGACAATGTGGTATGATTACTATGCTTGTAGCGAAGTTCCTGTGGCATTTTACATTTGAAAATCGTGTGTTTTAAACTTTTCGTTCATGAAATCCAGATACGAGTATATGAATGATGATACGTATTTTCACTCATACACCCACACACATCCTCTTTCATTTGTTTTTGTATTTGCGAACTTTTTTATTGTACATATTTTCCTTTCTTGAAATTAAATAAGTTTGTCTTATTTATTTCAGGTCTATAATATTTTGCATCATAAATATTCGGAAAAGAGGTTTGTAATCGAACAATTTAATGTAAAAAATGAAATTGATCTTCCTAAATCGGAAATATTCCCACTAAAATAAAAAATCCATAATTTTTTTTTTTTTTTTTGGTGACTGGTTGCCAATTACAAATAAAAAAATAGTCGCGTTACATTTTAATTTTTACAGAGAATATTAAATTATGATTTTTAACATGTACACTGTAAGAACAGTTATTTGGACATGTACCCTACTACTTTGGTGGACCATGCATTATAACTAGCTACTGCAATCTCACTGTGCCTGACATGGGTATTTTTATTTTCTATGCTGGACATGGTAAATGTCCTAACTACGCTTGGCACGGTAAATTTATTCTTGTTTTATTTAGTTTTTAAAATTTTATATAATTTCTATGCTGTTAGCGAAGATACCGCAGTATTTTATATTAAAAAAATGTGTTTAGTTAAGTTGACATCCAGAAAACCTTGAGATATGAATGGTAATACGATCTTTTTTATACACTGACATGTATTTTTATTCATCATTCTGATATTTAATATACAATATACTGTATAGAAAAGATTTATTAATTTTATCGAATTTTTTAATGTCCTAAAATTTCCCTATTCCTATGGTTGTGCAGGCTGTGATCTCCTCATCTTATCCTTTAGTGCAACTGCTGTGCTAATATGTTTGCAGTATTTTTGTATTGACTCACATGGTTTTTTAATTATTGTCAATGCTTTTTACGAGATTGAATGAAAAATCATTGTTTTATTACCCGTATTGAAAAAATTTGTACATATATTTTATTCAAAAATGCTTTTAAATTTTATGTAAAGTATAAAATATACATACACAAGTGCAGAGACACATAAGAATTGACATTTGTCTCTGTGGTAATCAGTATAAAAATTTGTAAAAAAATATAAACAATATACAGCCAGACACACAATTGTTATTTTTGTTTGTGGTTATAAGTATAAATATGAACCAATAAAAAAGCCTGGAATTATAAAATCGGTCAAATAAATCATGAGATATGAGTGATTACATACATTCCTCATTTACACTTACGCGCATCCAGCTAGTAAATCGTTTCATTCCATCTTCATACAATTTATTGTAGATAATTCAATGATCTTTCACCATTCTTATCGTAAAGTATCCAAAAATAAAAAAAACGAAACCTGTTGGATCTAACTTGGTGAAGGAAATCTGGAGAGACGACTGATTACAGACTCACACATACACATCGACGGATATTTTTCAATAATAATGTATCTTAATTCTAAACATCGTAAAACGTGTATATAACATGTGTAATCGACATGTGATTGTTCGTGGAGAACAAAGTTTTTTGCATATGATGTCACTTTATTACTTAACATACATCGTTTTATTGAAAAATACGTTGTATATAGTTTAGAAATAAAAGAAAAGGAGCTGCAAAGTTATTGGCACAAAGTTTTCTCATTAACATGCTCCACTTAATTGTTTTAATATGTTTTAATGTGAAAAGGAATGCTTATTTTTTTTCGTTCATGTGAATATTGGATAACCCAACCAAAATATCCATGAAAAGAAAATATTAATAGAAAAAATATTAAATGATGATTTTTTTCATGGACAGTTAAAGACATTTTTTTTGCGTATGTACTATCTCGTTGCAGGGTTACACCATCTAAAATTTTTAAAATACTATTGACCATGTTATATAACTGGCTACTGCAATTTTACTACATCGGTCGTGGGTTTGTTTATTTCCTGCTAGTAGCAGTTGTTGTAGCATTTTAGATTTGAAAAACGTGTTTATTATCATACCATCCAGGAAATCTTGAGGTATGAACGATCATAAGATCATAAATTTTAGAAACTAATATTTTGCAAATTCCATATTATTTTTGTTACAAGTGGCAGATGGTAAAAAGGTTAATGGACAACTAAGAAAAAAAAAAATTGACGCTAAGGAAATATTTTCTTTCAAAAATTCCTTGATGCTGTTAAAAAAAAGGTTATTTAGAGTAATAGAGTAATAACCTTTTCCGTCTGTAAAATAAAGGATTATAATATTTTAATTTGTACAATTTTTCTAATTGAGATAAAAAAAAGCATATCAAACAAATAAATCTAAAAAAGCCAGCTGATCATTCACATATCGTATACTGCATGTAAATAAAAGTTTTAAACCAAAACATAATTATTTAATCAACAAGGAGACATAACAAACAATGAATACTTCATTAAATGAAAAGTGAACCTCCAAAATAAGTATGTAAAATAATTAATATAACATTTTTCAATAGTTGTAAGATTTTTTAAACCATTTTTTCATTACAAGTACTGTACTTTAACTTAAAAAGTAATATTCTTTATTGGAATACTTCAATGAGAATTCCTTATACATGTAAACATTGTGCATTTGTTCGAAGTATTTTGACTTTTCCTTGAATACATGTCTGTGATTACCGATCATAATTTATCCAGTGACAAAATAGTAAATTTCTGAGCTCACTTCTTCTCGACTAATATACATCCCACAAAAAAGCACCATTTTTATCATCCCATAATCACCAAACAAGAAACAAACCTTGGACTTACTTATTCTGAAAGAAGCAAGAGACTCGTCTATAAAAAAAAAACAGAATAATCAGAGTCACATTTAAAGAAGTACCTTAGTTTGTCAAAACCGTTATCCGCAAAGCACCGTTCCCAAGCTGCAATACTAAGATTTCCATTATCTCCAAAGCTTACCATGGGTTGACTGGTAATGAACATGCATAACTGAAAATAAAGACTGACGGAATCCTCTTAAACCAAACGAAAGGTCCATACATCTAAGACTGCAAGCTGAAAAAAGAAATGTTTTGTAGTACCTTGCCCATCGATCACTAAAAAAAGAAAAGTAAGCCAGTTATTACTTACACTGGGTGTTGACCAAGTATTAAAGCGAGAAATGAAGACTTCTAATCTCTGCTTTTCCTTCTACTAGTTATAAGAATTCCTTGCTGCTGGCTCTCTAAATAAAAGGGAAAATGACTCTTGCTAATAAGTAGTTCCTCTGTCAAGGATACCATCTTTTACATCACAAACTATTATTAAGTTTACAGCGACGATGAACTCAGCCATTATCTAATACAATAATTTTGTCAATATTATGTACATACAGTTATTGTAGAAAAGTATGTTAGTATGGTAAAATATAATGTAATAACTAGTTAATTTGATGAAATACTAAATTTTAAATTACAATTATCGTTGTCTCAAATAATTTATTATCATACAACCAGTGATGGACTTAGAACACTAACGAATTCTACAAAACTGAATAATAATAAAAAAAAAAAAAAAAAAAATTTACCAATATTTGTACTTAGACATGAAAGAGCATAAGCGTAAAATATCAGGTTTTGGCTTTCATGCATCCAAAATCCATCGCGCAGCTCAAGTTTTTTTTGTAAGACTTGTATGTACACACCGAGTGTTAAGACTGCTCTCACGCCAAAGATTCCAGAATCATTTTTTTTATTTTTTTGTAGTGCTCTAACATATTTCTCGTCAAGTTATCCACAAATACTTTAATAATGACCTCCTTAACTTTGTAGCAGCAGTAAGCTTCTAAATTAAAAAAAAAAACAAAGTATTGAAAATTTATGTAATTGTTCACTAATTAATACATCAAAATTTCGTTACATTGCCTTTCCATCCTTCAAGACTATTTCCAAAATAGTATGAAATAACGGTTGTGATGTTAAGTAATCACTGGGTGTCCTTCCGACTGATCTCCAAAAACTTCAAGGTAAATACAATGTAAAGACCATCTATCAACAAACTATTACCTTCAATAAATGGACAAAATTTATATGGAAGAAGAAATTACCGTAACTTTTTATAAGTCTGATGTGGAGCTGTCAGCTGGTTTCGAATACATTCTTTGAGCTGATTCCAGAGTCCTACATTGTTTTTTCTGATGCAATGTAAGCAGCTTCGGTTGTAACTTATTAAAATTTTGTTTTTTGGCAGAACTTCGTGGCTACGAATTTGATATTGTCTATAGACCCGGGAGAATTGATAGAGCACCTGGCGCTTTGTCGCGCAACCCGATCCTGAAAAAAGGAGAGTAAAACCCTGAATTACCGCGTAGGGAGCTATACAAACTTGCAGAGAAATAGGAAAAATAGGGATTTGTTGACACGAACGCTCCACCGGCGAGAATATACAAGATTCGCACAAGACGGGAGAAAAATATAATAATGAAGGAAAGGAAAAATCAAATGAAAATTTCCGATTGAGACAAGCCGGATAACGAGGTAAAGAAAAAGAAATGCTGGGGAAATAACAATTCAAGTGAATATATGCCAAGCAACAACAGTAACACGGACTCAGAGTCAGAATGGCCAGAGACAGAATCATAAAAGAATAAAACGCTAATAGTAGGCAAAACAACAAAAAAAAGAGATAGTTCACGTAAACTCTCAACACAAACTGCAAATAAGGAGGAGAATTGGTAAATACAGCCAATTGCGGCGTGCGACAGTGATGAAAAAATACAATGGCAAGGACCAATTAATGAAAAACTTGTATGCATACGGAAAGATAAAAATATGCAAATAGAAGTAAAAATCACAAGTACACCTTTCGTCAACAGGGACGAGCCACAAAATTTATAACGTGAGACTCGTACACACCAGCTCGATACACTACATGGGAAACTTATAGAATTTTTCAATATACCCGAACTAGTGGATAAGTCGAAGGGAATGATAATAGCAAACTGCAACACACCCTCTGGCAAAGAATAGGTGCCAAGTGATACACAAGGGGCAATAGCAAACTCGGGATGACAGCTAGTAAAGGCAAACTTAGCAGCGGAAGCAGAAGAGAAAGGAACTGAGTGAAAGAAAAGCAGGGCCCGAAAGGAAATATGTTTAGGGGTGAGCGAGCTGAACGAGATCAATGAGAAAGCAAAGTTTAAACAGACCATATGCGCAAGATAAAGACAAAACTCTAAGCAAAGAGAAACAAAAATCAGAGATGTCGAGTATAAGTACAGCCGAACCGTGTCGTTTACAGACGAGTCGACGCGCATGAAGCGAACCGTTTACCGCAAAAGCATATAACTAAAAAAAGGATTGACGAGAGGAGAAATTTACGTGATGGTCAATGACTGAGTTAATAATTTTCAAGCAAAGGTTCGGCTGGACATATATCGCCAAGATTTTAAGGGAAAAATAGGAGTTAGAATTGATGCGTGGGAAACTGATGGTACCACAGATTAGCAAAAAAACAAACACTTAGAGAATACAATCAATGACCCACAGTTCACTAATCAGTCAAATAAACAGATCGACTTAGGTAGTGAAATTGACCCAAATGCTGATAATAGCACCCTACAAAAAGAACCAATAGAAAATCACAAATAAATAAGATAAGACGCACCGCAGAATAAATGGATTAAGAGAGATTTTGAGACTTAAAATTGCAGACTGTACTGCGTGGAGGCACACGAAAAATTTCTGCTAACGGACGTCCCTCTAAATGCAAGCTGTCTTTTCCACTGTTTAATCCTTCTTAATGGCTTAACACTCTCAACCACAAACCTAAGAAGCGCCCTTTATAAATCAAAATAAATACACAAAAGTAGAAGCCGAGGGGAAACAAAAAACATCCTCCGAAGCCATAACGCCTTCGGCGACGGGGACTGTGCTTTTATATATGCCTTACATCATAATAAAACATATGCATTCACTTTCAAGCGACTCTGAATAAGATTGTTTACCATCATTTTATAGGAAATAAGAGCGGAAAATGTATGCATATATATTTAGAAAATCAGCACTAAAAAGCCCTTATAAAAGAAAACCACAACAAACAAATGAGGCCTGACGACAACGGAAGCCCAGAGGCTAAGCCAGAGAAGTACCCGTCAAGATGTATAGAATTAGGACAAAATGCAGATAATAATGAGATTGACGTGGTAAAGGAAAATAAAAAAAGAAGCGGAAAAAGCGACATTGGGGAGAAAACACATGAGAAACGCAGGTTACCTGCTCCTGAACTCCCACCTCCACTGGAGCCTCTATCGGCACACAACTTGCAGTCCTCGTCTGATTCATCGCCAGAGAGCGACAGAGAGCGAGGCAATGACCTAAATAAGGCCCTTGTAGAATCGGGAAGCGAAGCAGAACGTGACATCAGAAATGACATATTAAATTTAAGCACTTTAGCGGAATACAGAGTATGCAGAACAAGGCTTCCTCAAGAACTACCACCATAGGCACCATAGGAAAATGAGGACTTACCGGCACTCCAAAAAATGAAAAAAGTTGCAGATCACCCATTTAGACATTTGGAAAATTTAACTTTTTGCTCTATAACGGATAGCGTTTCTGATATCGAGACCATTGACGCACTCTATGAACGTGGCTACACTATATGACCCCACTGGTTTTAAACAATGAAACTGAAGAGGTTGGAAACGAAATGTTATCAAAAGTCAGAAAAGTACAAGTGATACGCATATACATGAAAAGACACTTTGACGATACTGCGCTGAAATCTGTCATTAAAAAAAAACGTGTGTGGGTCTCGAGACCCGCAGAAAAACAGAAGCTGCTTCTCAATTATTAGTTATCTCGTGCACGTAGACACGTGTACTGCACTAGGTACGTATGATACAAGTAGTAATAAAATAACTGACTGTCACGTAAGATACACAGTAGAAAAGACAACTCCAAAAATAGTTAAAATACGTAAATAGTAAAAAGAAGCCGAGAGTTTTTAGGTGAAAAAAAGAGTGGTCAAGAAACATTAATAAATTGGTATGTATCGGAATTATACCACCAGACCCAAGAGCTATAAAAGAAATTTTTCTTCTAATAATTTTAGAGCGTGTACAACAATTTTTATATAATGTATGGTCCTGTAACATAAATTTATAGGGCAATTATTCCAAGTCAAAGCTTTTTTTTTACACTCGAATAAGCATATTTTCAATGATTCGTAAAGCTATGTTTTTGCAAGAGAAATTCATCCTGCATATTTGTAAAAAAGTGTAAACATGCTATAATTTTTCCGAAATTTTTCAACCTCAATTTTATAAAGAAACATTGTAAACACTAAAAATTATGATTACATTTTAACATATCTCAACACCTCTCTATTTGTAGGCCAAGTTGTGTTTTTACCCTTTAGAATACTCGTAAAAATTGTTATTTTTGGTCTATCTCACTTCCTTTTTAAGATATAGCGAATTTTTCAATATTCAAATGTTACATATACTATTAAGAACCGTTGATTTATTATCGGCTGCCTGCATCGATTTACCAAGCATGAAACGGTTTTTTATTATTCACTTTATAAAAATAAAAATATTAAGCATATGTGTGTATATTGCACACAGACACATGTGCACACATTTACACATAATACTCAATTATAATAGGTCTGTTCGAGGACCTCCATGTGCGGTGTTGCGAGATATCGCGACGTTCGCGGTGCCGTAAACGTCAGTGTAAAGAACGCGTGTTCTTAACAGTTCGCTCCGTAATCCAGCAACACTCACGTCACTTACTAGTCAGCTTCCATAAGGCTGCGGTCATATGGCGGACGGCACCGCGAACGTCGCGAAATATCGCGACACCGCACATCAAAATCCTTTATCTGTAGTTATATATCGTCCTCGCTCCAGTCCAAAGAGCAACAGCTAATGAAACAGCGAGAGCGCTAACTGACAAATACATAGCATATTTTGGCGCACCAGAGAAATGGCTATCCTATCGCGGAACCCGTTCTATAAATAAAACAATGGAGGAATTCGCAAGATTATTTTAAATTATCGAAATGGGGAGCACCACCTACAACCCCCAACGTAATGGTGCAATAGAGCGCATGAATCATGTCTTAGCAGAATATTTGAAAGCATACCACGATACAGCTGAAAAATTGGACCAGTTGTTACCATTGTGTATGCCTGCATACAAATCCTCAAAACATGATGGTACAGGATACACGCCTTATGAACTACTTTTCGGACAGAAAGCTTGCATGCCATCAAGCTTTAAGCTTCAACAAGATGCAACGAATGACAAGTATTTCCAACAAATTGCTGAGTCTCTAACGTGAGTGTTTCGAAATAACGTACATAGTATAACGTACATAGTATAATAATACATTATTACAACAATCGGACAAATCAGCAGAAAAGTTTCTACTTACATAGTTTATTAATATCCTCCTGTTCCTTTATAGATACACATAATTTTATGTTTGATACCAATTAGGATTAAAATATTTAAAAAATTCATAATTTATACTATGTATAAAAAATATATAATACATGTAGATACCTTTATTAATGTCTATTTAATTTAGTCTACTATTAACGTTACCAAATTATTTATTTCAAATTTTTACCATTTAAAATTTTTTAACAAAACTGAATTTTTCATTTCCCAAAAAAAAATTTTTTTCAATCAATTGAACGCCTGCTTTTGTTCATACAATCCGTGTACCGTCTCGACTTAAGCCAGAGCTACCTCTGTGAGTTACCTACTTATCACTTTCTTCTATACTACAGTTTGTATCTAACTTTTAATTAAAATATTCATTTACGATATTTTTATAAATTTTTATAGTTAGTTATTTATATAAATTAATGAACTATCGAACAATTATTTTATTGAGTTAATAAAAACTTTTAAAAAATTAGGTAAAATTAAAAAAAAAAGTACACACGACAATGACAACCTTTTGTAGGAATGGGCCAGAGCAACAGATTCATGCAAATGGTGCAAAAAAAGGGATGTTTGTAAACCTTTATTGTGCTGAAATCTAGCAAACTATATCTGAACAGTGATAAGCTAAGTTCTTCTAATCGGATACCATGTCTTTGTAATGCAAAATATCACAATCAATGTAATTCTGTCTATTATACTTACTGTGAAGGTGTATAATACTTTTAATTTTAAGGGTGCTTTACCGGGAGTAGTTTAGATGTCATATGTAGTTTATTTAATGAGTCAAATCCCGCTGGCTGTATCGAAGTCCTTATTAACCTCCCTTATTCTAATAAATTGGGAGATATTTGCCATTTTTTTTTTTCGAAATTATGAACAACCTATTATGGAGAAACCTAAAAAGATTTTTTATTTGTATCGTAATCAATGAGTTACACATAAAAACTCTTACTGTATTATAGTAAAAATTCTAAGCTTTTAGATGGTACCTCGCATAATATATATAAATATGGAAAAATGATAAATAGACTAAAAAATATTGATCAATTGGTAGTATTGGAAATGTAGCTGCAGAAAATCATTTGTTTCTCTTCAAACGCAATGCACACGTATTAAATATTTTTAAATTATAATGCAAGTATTTAAGAAGAAATTGTATTTTATCAAGTAATCGTCATAATGTTATCATATAGATAACAAACGGTTAATATTTCATTACTAAAACATTCTTTATGTATTCCAACAAAAAACAAATCCAGCAATTATACGTAATATACATCATTTAATGTCTGTTTGACAAAAATATGTAAGTATTTATGATGGTGCTAACACATAGCGAATAATCCACAGCGATGTATCGAAGGTGGTATAATTTTATTTTGAATGATAATATTTGTTAATTAAAAAAATAAAAAAATTTTGGAAATTTGAATAAATTTTTAAAATTGTACGTGAAAACATTGAGTATAATTCGTCATAGAAACAATACAAAGAGCCATAAGCAGTTGCAAAAATACTCCTTCAATAATATAGCGCTTGAAACATAATGTACTTCTGTGTAAGGTCTAAATTATGATAAACAAAATTCACAGTAGTTTTTTCTTTAAAAAGGTATTTCCGCAATAATTGGTCGCACAGTAACTTTTTTTTTATAAAAATTTGCAGAAAAATTAAAATAATTCAATAAAATTAAGACAATTATGTAATTGTAATAAAACTAAGAGATAAAAAATATACAATTAAGCTTTTAATCGTTTTCATAGCAAAATGTTAGTTTTATACCATATGATCATGAATTGTATGACTAAATAATGAAACATACGATTATGTTAGAATGTAAAATCAAATACAGTAATATACGATCCTTAAAGAAATTTTCGGA
>JAPYYV010009754.1:0-20079 GCA_030522625.1 Copidosoma aretas | reverse complement strand
TTTTACCATCATGAATTTAAAAATTTTGAAAAACTGACCGCAGATTCGTTACCAGCAACTTCAAAACCCCCCCGAGTATACATTTTTAGAGCCCTTTGCTTCTTTTTTTTGTTGAAAACTTGCACATTTAAAAAACTCTGTAATAATAATATAATTATTTTGAAGGATTAAAAATCTGTAAATAAATGAAAAAAAAATCTTAATCCACCATTTTTAATCCGCCATCTTGGATTTGAAAATTTCAATATTCTGACCTCAAATTCATATTCAGCGACCCCGAAAACCTCCGAGTATACAGTTTTAGAGCCATTTGCCTCGTTTTGTTGAAAATCGGAATCCGTCATTTTGAATCTGCCATCTTAAATTTGAAAATTTTAATATTCTGACTTCATATCCGTACTCAGTGACCCCAAAAACCCCCAAATACAAATTTTCAAGTGAATTCATGGAACAGAAGAATGTGTGCCGCCTGTTTTGCACGAAACATCGCAAAAAATGGCATTATTAGGTTAGAGCGGTCACTAGAACTTAAAAAAAACACTCATAGTGGCACGTGTCCTTTTTTTTTGACCAAACAATAGATCTAGGGGGTAAGATATAGAAAAAAAAAAAAATTTCTGAAGGACCACTCTAATATATATATACTCACGACGACCCTTGAGAGGGCCAGCCACTGATACTATGCTACGTCATAGTCCAACTCGTTCTGATTTTGTTGAAAATTCGCTTACTGTCGTTTTACGGTGTGCTGATTACGAATCTGATGGTCTCTAGTGCGCATGATCACGTCAAGCTACCGTAATTGACGTTTTATTTGATTATATTATCGCTTTTCAACCTATTGACACAGATAAAAGTTATTTTCCGTTTTTATCATCTTGGTAGCTAATACGTTCTTCATGTAAAGGTTTCACTGTTTGATTTTGGCCACCAATTTTGCTGGAAATTGTTACACTTATACGTTTTTTATTGTGCTGATGATAAATCTGACAGCGACAGTTACCGCAAGTGACCGTAAGTGGTCTTTTTTTATATTTTTTTCGTCCTTTTCTGACTTATTTTAAATCAAATGAATGGTAACTATTTTTGTGTGTGAAATTTTTTTATTACGGACGACAGATTATTTTTGATTGTCTTGGAGGGACTTCGTAACCCCAACCCCCCTTCCCCCTTAATAACGGATACTGTGAACTACATGACAGTGCGTAGTAATTCTGTCTATATTACTGTGTCACTGACGGGTACTAACGGTCATTATTGATCATCGGGACCGTCATATTCGTATTCAGCGCACCCAAAAACATTTTTATACAATTGTTCAACGCAATCGAAGCTATAACCTTGAAGTTCTAGACGTGAGACGTATTCGGAAGTACAACCAACCCCGTTTCTTATTTATTTTTGTTAATTTTATACGACAGAGACTTACACGTAATGGAAAGTTCCATTTACGTAGTGTTGCCATTTACGGAACGCACTCTTGGCCGAATCTCGGAAATCAGAACTCCCGGAGACTCGAGTACATTCGCCCTACTTTGGCCAGGTGGCAGGTGGCCTGCTTTAATTACCAGTCGGGATCAGAGATTAGAAGGGAGATTGCCAGTGCTGTAGTGAAGAGTGTGTCGCTGTTTTGCACTGCTTTCAGCGCCAAACAGTAGCGGCCAGCGGTAGAACTATACACATAATTTCTATTGGCCGAAGGTTCCAGCAAGTATGTTCAAAAAGACTACCACAAGGCAGGGAGGAGCGGAGGAGAGGACTAGAGCCACTAGAGGAGACTTCACCAGTGATGCCAGACGGTGCCCTAATATGGCTCAATATAGAGACTGACAACAGTGGACTCTCGTTGCTATTTGCCAGAGGCGCTAGAGTATAGCTGAAGAGAGAGTCAGTAGCTCCACCCAAGCCTTCCCCGTCGGGGGTTTCCCAATTACAAATATATATATATATATATGTATATATATATATATATATATATATATATAACCCAAGCCCTGAGCACAATTCATATACTATTTCAATGCATCATCTGGCAAATGGTACTACAGCTGAGTGGACTAACGTACCGCTCCATTTTGACGAGCGCACCTTTGAATCTAAGCGTGGTTTTTTTTTTTTTTTATTTTTTATAATTAATTTTTTTTTTTAACAAACATAAATATGAGTTAATTGTAAAAAGATTATTTTTGATTGTATTGTCGTACCAGTGAATTATGATCCCTAATTATTTGACAGGTATCTAAGGCTACTCTAATTCTCACGTTTTGCAAATTAAATAATAATCTTGACTGTTTGTACTTAAGTTTTGAAAATATAATAGTACTGTCACAAGCCGTCGATTAAAAAAAAACCATGAATTAGGCTGCTTCAAATTATCTTTAGTCATAAAATTATTTATAAGTCAAGCTATCTATTCCCCAGCAATCAATATACGCTCGACTGCTTGCACCATTATTTAATTAAATTATTATTCATGATTAATGCGCTCAATCTTAATAATACCTACAGACTCGTCTACTTGTGCCTTTATTTAATCAAATTATTATTTATGATTAATGCGCTCAATCTTAATAATACCTACAGACTCGTCTACTTGTGCCATCATTTAATCAAATTACTATTCATTATTTAAGTGCAAAATGTTAATAAAACCGATAAACTCGTCTACTTGCGCCGCTACCTAGTCAGGGTATTAAAATTATTTAGGCGCACAAATATAATGGTTTCTGGCTCTGGCGTTCAATACGCTCGGCTACGTGCGCTGTGTGTTTTCATTTAATTTGGGTATGGATTTGAAACACTAAATAATGATAAAAGGAACAGGCTTATGCTTTGGTTTGCATTAGCATTGTTTCAACAATTTTTACCGCTGTATTTGAATACACCCATATAGATATGGGTGATTCTACCGTACCTTGCTCAAAAGAGCTTCAAATTTTGTAAAAAAAATATAAGTAATACCAAATTTTTTTTGTAATAATTCCATTGTAAATAACATGTGTAACAAATACCCAAAGTGAATTTACTACAAAGTTAATTGATCAAAAGTTATACGCCGACTTATTTTAATGAATTTTAGTCAATTTAAAAAAAAACTTGTCCTTCCAGAGCGTATGGACAAACAATTTGTATAGTTAGAGTGTTATAACCCGGCTTAAACGAAAACTGGAGTCAAGCCCTATCGTTTAAAGAAAAAATTTGTTCAATTTAGTGCCATTGATCGAAAGTCACAGCGATTTTAAGGGGATCATCAAACAGCTGAAATAAAATTTTGTGGATATTTAGGAAAAATTCGTCATTTTGCTTAAAACCACTGTAACTTATGATCTGGTGCGCGGAATTCCACAAACATTTTTTTAATCGATTGTGCTTCAATTCAGCTTTCATGCAAGCCTATTGATGATCATGTAACATACATTATTACTTTGCTACACGCATTGAAGATGACACTATACCATATTTCGTCATATCTCGCGAAAAAAGGCCAATTTGTCCAAACGCCGAGACATGTGTCGAATATTTTTGCCCAACAATGCTGTAAACAAAGTTTGTGACGAACCATTGCCTCAAATTAAAATAACGACGGAGTATAACTTGGGGGGGGTTTGGAACTGACAAGATCGTAAGTGACATTTCGAGTTTTGGAGTGCTCATACAACTCGTAGACGAAACGTATAGACTTTTTATTTCACAAAGTATCTGTGACCATCAAATAGGATAATGAAATATAGTTTAAAAACCAGAAAAAGTACACCTAGTAGTAGTTCCAGGGGGGTCAGAACTGGCCGAAATTTTTGTTCATGTGAATAACCTACAATTAAGCACTTGGCTTTGCAAGGGATCAAAACATCTGACAGCGCTGACACGTTTATTTGCTTACTTTATGTCTGTACTTAAAATGAGAACTGTCAAGTGGCACTGCATGACTAAATAGCGGGTTTTTGTAAGCAATTTGTGTTCAAACCACGGTTTTAGTGCAAATCGTGGGCCAAAATGTTTGGATTGACAACTGGTAAGCATCGATTGATAATTGATGTAAATACGGTATTATTGTAATCTGCAATGCCTATTGTTTACAATGTACATGCAGATATTTGGCAAAATAGCTTTATTTTACCGTAAGATGTGCGTTTCTGAGCAAGATTGAATTTGGGGCAGGGTTCCGAGATGACATTTTGGCTCTTATTTCGCGATTTCCGTCATGAAGGAGGTAATACTGATTGAGACTAGATGTAAAAGAAACCTTGCAACATTTTACGTACAATACCACTTTTAAAATATTTAATTTCGTATACGGGTGTACTAGCCCCGGACGCCATCTGAGAAGGTTACGAGAGAATCTCTCATATGTATTTATGTATACGTATATTTCATCATTATTCGGTGTTTCAAATCCATACACAAATTAAATAAAAACACGCAGCGCACGTAGCCGAGCGTATTAAACGCCAGCACCAGAAACCATTATATTTGTGCGCCATAATAATTATAATACCCTGACTAGGTAGTGGCGCAAGTAGACGAGTCCATCGGTATTATTAAGATTTGGCACTTTATTAATGAATAGTAATTTGATTAAATAATGGCACAAGAGGACGAGTCTGTAGGTATTATTAAGACTGAGCGCATTAATCATAAATAATATTTTGATTAAATAAAGGTGCAAGCAGTCGAGCGTACATTGATTGCTCGGCAATAGATAGCTTGAGTTATAAATAATTTCATGACTAAAGATAATTTAGAGCATCCTTATTCATAGGTTTTTCTAAATCGACCGCTTGTAACAGTACTATGATATTTTCAAAACTTAAGTACAAACAGTCAAGATTATTATTTAAGTTGCAAAAACGTGAGAATTAGAGTAGCCTTAGATATTTGTCAAATTATTAGGGATCATAATTCACTGGTACGCCAATACAATCATAAATAATTTTTTCACCGTTAAATAATATTTATATTTATTAAAAAAAAAGTTATTTATAAAGAATAAAAAAAAAAAACCACGCTAAGATTCGAAGGTGCGCTCGTCAAAACTGAGCGGTACGTTAGTCCACTCAGCTGTCGTACCATTTGCCAGATGATGCATCGAAGTAGTATATGAATTGTGCTCAGGGCTTAGGTTATATATATATGATTGGGGAACCCCCGACGGGGAAGGCTTGGGCATAGCCACTGACTCTCTCTTCAGCTATAATCTAGCGCCTCCGGCCAATAGCAACGAGAGTCCACTGTTGTCAGTCTCTATATTGAGCCCCGTTAGGCCAGTGCCTAGCATCACTGGACGGCACGAGTAATATGGTGGAGGGGGAAGAATAATACCTATAGGTAGTATGGGTGTACTTGGCTATATATATATAGTTAGGCGCGGAGCTATAGCGCACGGCCAGGTAGCAAGACTGCTCTCTCGGAAGAAATTTTGACTTTCTGAGTTCGATCAGCGATAACACCAAGTAGTCATGAGAGTTTTGTCTATGCGACTGTTGAGGTTTTCACAAGATATTGAGTCAAAACCAACGTATAATTAGTAGAAACACTATACAATTAGCATCGACATTAATCTCAAGCTGTGGAACATCACTATAAACATATGTAACTTGCAGCTATCGCGGTTTTCCTACTTGACAACGTGGCACTGCCGCACCACTTGATAAGCCTTAAATAACTTATATTTAAAAAGGACTTTTAAATATCATACTTTTATACTCATCATAGTTTTTTCTGTCAATGAACATTGTATAAATTGATCAGGAACATGAAGATTAAAGATTAGGTGGAATCACTCATATTATCTTATTTTCAACACAAATAATATACATGTATAACTCCATTACAAGTTCCATCCACAGGCAAAATACTACAGAAAAAAGAAAAATGTCTGAAAAAAATAATGTTCCTTCTCTGTTCATGACAGCAGGAAGAGCTCAAAAAAACGATCACTGAGACCGTGAAGAAAAGCAAAGAGGTAAAAGAAACAGAAATAAAGAAAAAGTGGAAATAGTTGAAAATGAGAAAGGAAATGGAAATGGGATAGGTAGCGATAGTGAACTGGTGGCTAAATCTGATAATAAAGAAAGTGAAAGAATTCAGGAGCATGATGATGATGCGTCGAATGAAGAAGATAAAGAATCAGATGATCATGACAAAATCTAAGAAATCTCAAATTTAACCCAAGTATATAGTACGATTCCATTTTTATTATTATAATTTAAGTAAACAAAAAAGTTTTTATTATCATAGATTTATGGTATTATGTATTAAATCTCACTAATACTTTCGATTGGAAATGCCTCCTCTCAAAACTAATAAGAAAAAAATGTAATGTTAAGTATACGTTATATTTGGTGATATTTTTATTCAATCATATTAAAAAGAGTAAAAATATGATAATCGTACATACCCAAGCGGAAATAGTCTCGATCATATTAATATTAAAAAAAAGGTAACTAATATGAACTAATAATAACAGTTAATAATGTCCAGATTCGGGACTAAATAATGTGTATCATTCATCTGTTATATGCTACTAGTAATTCTTTGTAACAGTTATTATGAGTTATCAATTTTTTTGTGCGAAATCTGAGTTGAGAAATATTTTAATTTCGTCATTAAAAAAAAATTTTCACCATCAATTAATCATAATTTGTACGAATTATTATCAGTAACTAAAGTTTTTGTAGTAATTAATAACAATCAATAAAAATAACAACCTTTTTATAAAAGTTATTGACAGTTTTTTTTTTCTCTATTCCTAAGATGTTATTCTGTAAGAAAATAAAAAATAATAATAACTGATAATAACTTATAATAACACTAATCAACTTCTATTTTCAGTCTCAAATCCGGACTTAATAAATTTTTTTATTAGTTACTATTTTTTATTCGTTACTTACTGACTTAAACTATTTTCGTCTGGGTAATAATACACTTCAGATGTCTAAAAAGTGTGGGGTATTCATGCAGGCACCTTCTTCACAGGTTTAACCACGTCTATTGTATCCAAAATATTATTATGACTAATCTAACTTCTAATTGATATTCAGACAGTTTCACGTAGAGTATAATAGCATTTAATTCCAAAAGGGGTGAATTCACAAATTCCAATTACCTAAGTATTCCTGAAAAAAAATTCAATAGTTAACTAAATTATAATTTTCTTACACTCTGTTGATTAAAATATTATTTTTAATCACCTCTAAACAGTATTATTAATTATCTTGGATATTGAAGTGGTTTAACCTGTGCAAAATATGCCTATGAAATTTACCAACACTTTTGATGGTTCAGAAGTGTATGATGAGATATGATTAACATATTTCAACTCTTTTGATTGATTATTCTTGTTTTAAAAAAAGAGCTGAATGTCGCGTGTATGCACTTTAAATTGTACTTAATAAATTACAGTTCAATTGATTATTGAGTAAAAGATCGTTGTTTACATATCAATGCTTAATAATGATGGCTCTAATACTATTTATGAATTTTTCTTAGTACACTGAAAGCAATAATTTTTCGTAACAGCAAATATGTATCCGGTCTTATGAAAGTGAATCCTAAGTATAAAAATTACATTTTTACATAACTGAAGCCTATTTATAATAACACAAAATGTTACAAATACTACTTATTCCAGAAACGTTGGTAAACTATTTATAAAGATTATAATAACTAGAGAGATGCTATTAATAGTCTTTGCAACGTTGATCTATCTCAAAATAGCAAAAAAAAAATTTTAAATACTCTTCTACTTATTACTAGAACGTAGCTTTCTATCGTTGAAAAGCAACCGTCATTGTAAAAGTTCCCTCTACAAGTTTCTTAAACGTTTTTATTAGATTGAAAAGAAACTATCTGTATTTAATGTTGTCCCTTTTCAAATATCAAGCGTTGCTGTATTGTTTGTGTATTGTTTGAAAGCATCGTATAATATTAATATTCATCATATCGTTATTAAAACGTTACCGAGCTGTTACAAAAAGTCACATATATTGAAAGTTTAGTGTTCCTTCCTTAAAAATGTCTCTGTGACGTGGAAAATGTACCAAAAATATTACAATGTTCCCCTAGTATCTAAAACGTTGCCGTGCTGTTAAAGTGTAGTCGAAGAACATAAAAGTAACTTATGTACGTTGTCAAGGCGTTTTTTCACTGTAGAAAAGCAACCAAATTTACTTCAATTTGGTGCTGAAATGCTAATATACTGATAAAATGTAGCCAAAGAACATTACAGTAACTTACATACGTTGCTGGGACATTACTACATCATGGAAAAGCAAGCATATTAATTAAACGTTACTTATATTCGTTGATAAAACGTTGCTAAGCCGTTGAAGTGTAACCGAAAACCTAGGGCCCAAAGTGCAGCAGAGCCTTTTCGCCCTCTGGCCGCACTTTGGGCCCTTGAAAGTACTTTTCGCCCACGGGCAGAAAAATTTTTTCGGCCCCTCGGGCAAAAAATTTTTTTCTGCCATCGGGCGCAAAGTATTCTTGCGGGCCCAAAGTGTGCCCACGGGCGCAAAATTGCACTTTGCGTCCTCGGCAAGAAAAATATTATACAAGACTCGGGCATGAAAGTAAAACAAGCGCGCCCTTCGGGCGCTCAAGTTTTTACTTTCTGCCCTAGTGACGTAATGTACTATATATAATGCTATTTCCATTAGTTGCTAAAACGTTTCTGAGCCGTTAAAGTAGAATCGACAAACTGTAAAATAACATATTTACTTAGCTGGGACGTGAGTACATCGTAGAAGAGCAACCATATTTATTCAACGTTACTTACATTCGCTGATAAAATGTTCTTATGCTGCTGAAGTGTAACCAAAAAACAGTAAAGTAACATATGTACGTTGCTGGGACGTTAGCACATCGTATAAAGGTACCAAATTTATATAACGTTATTTCCATTCGTTGCTAAAACGTTAATGGACTGATAAAATATAGCTGAAAAATATTACAGTAACATATGTATGTTGCTGGAACGTGACTTCATCGAAGAAAAGTCAGTATATTTATTTAGCGTTACTTGCATTTGTTGATTAAACGTTGCTAAGCCGTCGAAAAGCAATCACGAAAACGTTGCGTATCCGCCTTCTCCCGACTGTCCAGGATGATTGACGCCTGTCTTTTTTCGCTTTACAAGTGTCTTTTTTTGACGCTTACATTTGGTATATAGCAATTTCAGTTTTACGAATATTTCGCCAGATCCCGTAACAGTAATTTTCTTTGGACCGAGCCCGTAACGGTCAGAGAATTTAATGTATCTTTACGAATCGTTAAATGATTGACTTCGACTGAAATGTGTATGAATGTTAATTATAAGTATATGATATGAGTACAAAGGTGAAGTATGATTATTATGTTGTGCCTAACAGCTTAATATTTATGACGTTATAGAAACCCGTAACGGTTTAACGGTGCAGTGTATAATTTCACAGTGCTAGATTATTGACTCGTATCTAAATAGCGATAGTGTGTGCATGAGGTAAGGCTAACGTTGACTTTTCATGTGGTGCGTGGTGATTCCAGTTTTATGACGATTTCATCAGAGCTGGTAACGGTACTTATTAGACTACTAGATTACTATTGCTAAACTCTTTTAAGAGCAGATACATGAGGGCTCTATAGATTGTAACTTATTTAGGTCACAGCAAAGCCAAAGAAAAAAGTAATTTTAAGTGTATGTCCACTTTGACATTTGAAATATGACTGATTTCGTAGAATAACTTGCATATATTTTTGCGAATCTGTGTTAACAAAATTAAAAATTTAAATAGTCCCAAGTATTTTTAAACTGTTCATTTATCTTCCTGCTATATGATTATTAGTTATACAGTATGCGAACATATCATTTATAAATCAAATTTTTAGCTTATGCTTTTATTTTTAGTATTATACCTATTCCAATTAAATGTCAACTATGATTTCTTTGTTGGTCTACAAATAGAAATAAAAACTAGGTCTCTTCAGTTTGATTCAAATTATAATCAATTTGACAGGTATGTAAATAATATTATATGTACCTGGATACATGCTTGGACATACATAGGTATATATACTCACAAAGTTTAGTCTCCCCGAGCTCTGCATGTGCTATATTCCTACAAACAAATACTGCTTTTATTACATATCCTTGTGTTATGAACATTATTTATGACAGTACATTAGTGTGCTAGACTTTCCGGTCTAAGAGCATGTGTAATTTGTATGCAGCAAAAAAACTTATTAGTGATATTATTGAAAGGCTACACTTAAAAAGTCAAAAGAGGACAAATCGATGCTCTATAAGTGTATCTTTTTAAACTTACACTTTTTAAAAGAGAACAATCTTCAAATTACTCTTTGTAATCGGTTATTTTACAATATTTGTCTTGTAGCGCAGCAAGGCCAAGATTTTCTTACTAAATTACTAGTTTAATTTTTTCTTTCTAATATTTTGATATGAAAATTCGTGCACACATTCTTAAGAAATAAATTAATAATGGAATATACAAAAATTTTAGGTGTTCAAAAATGTGGAACACACTTTTGTCAATTGAAGTTTTGATTTATTGCTTATGATTTTTTCGTCTACCTCATTTACCTTGTCAACTTTTCACAAATACTGTTAGAATCGAGCTAGAGAGTTTAAGGAATATCTATGAATTTTTAGGGCCTGATTCTTCAAGTATTCTCTGATTACTGGCGAGCTGAATGTAACTTCGTGATAAGTGACCAAAGGTTCTTTTGAGTGGTACGGTGCCCCGCTGGAGCCCCCGTACATAAAATCAGAAATTATGCCCTAAAGCATAAAAAGGTTATGATAAATTCTGTGCCCTTGATTAAAAGTTATAGCGAACAGGAAAAAAATGACGAAAAGTTTCTGGTAAATATGATTTACAAAATCTTATTTTTAGAAATTCTCAATGTTTTCTTTTACACAGCTGTAAGTTTCGATCAGTAATAATAAATTTAACAAATTTTTGGTTAATTATCAGGGTTTTATTTTAGCTCTTCTTTTAGTTGAGTCAGAACCCTTTAACTTTACAAGCAGCTTACCTACACTTACCAGAGAAAAAAGAATTTTTTTTTTAACTCACTACAATTCACTAATATAAAGTATCGTTTGTTTTTTAAACATGAAAATTCGCGGTTGGATCGCTTAAGGTGTCATCTGCAATAAGAATACTATGCAAATAATATTCTCTAACCAAGTTTAGTTTTGATTATTTCAAAGTTGAATGAAGCCAGTTACGGCCGAATCAACCATATCTATATATTGGCTTGTTCATTCTGTTAAATGATTTAAATTAAATAAATTGACAAATTCTTAGTCTTATGACGTTAGCTTAGCGTTGCAAGCTAGTTAAAATAGAATCATGCGAATCTCATGTTATTCCTTATCCTACAGGGTCCCGCCAAAACAAGACTTTAGACCCTACGAATGTTTGAAATTTCAAAATCTAGAAGTCCGAGAGCTAGTCACCTACAAAAATTTCGGAATTTTTGTTCGGAAACCTTTTTTTTTGTATGTTTGACTTATCTAAGAAGAAAAGGTGACATGCATGATTTTCTAGAGTCACATTTCAAATAAGTTGTTATTTTCTTAAGTTTGATAAAACAAAGAACTTTTTTACTTTATGGAATAAAACCATCATTTTATGCATGATGCATATGTTGGATCCGTTTAGCGACCTGGTTACATATTTTTCACGTTGCACTAAGCAATGGACAACGTTTTTTAAGGGGGTGTTTAGAAATTCGTGATGCGCTAGCAAAAATATTTATTGTTTAAAATCATAATCGTGACCTTTTTCTGCAATTTTGATTTCATTTCTAACCTATGCAAGGCAGCACCTTTATTTCCAATGCATGGATAATTTTGTTTTTGAGTGCAGTTTAGAAAAAAAAAATTTATTACGATTTAAAGAGCCTCAACACTCTAACATAGCACTAAATTTTTAATTAATATTTTAGTTGTCTGTATATATTTAATGATAATATAATGTTGTTGTACGGAAAAGGGGTTCTTCATGAGTTGGAAAAAAATTCGTTAATGAAATTAGCATCATTATGTACACGTATATTCCAAGTTTTTAAGAAGTACTAAGTACCTTAATATTTTCGTTTCTCATGCGCTTATACTTTTGCAAAGCTTGTTTTACTCCTTGATCGATTTTATATGAGGTTACTGCAGAAATTTTTTGCATATATTTATCATGTAAAGAGTTACATAAAAATTTTTGTACGAAAATGTACCTATAAACACTTTTTAGTAAACATTTGCACGTAATTTTTGTATGACAAATATTTCCCAAATTTTTTTTAGTAAACCTATTTAAAATTGATCATGGAGTAGAACGGGCTTTGCCGAAATAAAATCGCATGAGAATCTAAAAGTATTAAGGTGTTAAGCAGAGTATATTCTAAGGGGTAGCTTTAACCAAATAGTCAGTTCTACAGAGAAGAGGGTAGTTCTTAATTTCAAAAAATTAACAAAGAAATAAGTGCTTACTTCTAAAAAGTAACATCAAAGTGATCATCTGAAGACAGTTATTATTGATGAATAAAAATAATACTATATACTATAATAATAGCATATTCAATTAATTACTGTATTTTAGGCTCCAATTTCTGAATATCAACATTATTTTGGGGTATAAAAATTATGAATAATTGTTAGGCATATACACAACCTTTAATTCAAGCTTTTACAACGCACCTTATTTTTTTTATGAATTCTTACGCTACAATCAATATATATGCTCTATAAAATAGAATTAAAAAATAATATCATATGGTAGTTCAAAAATATTGATTATAAATTATCAGAATTTTTTTTTTTTCTATGGAAAACGTTAGATTAAGTATAAAACTTGATGTTTATATAAATATAAATAAAATTCTATAATTTATTTACACAGTATAAGTATAAGGTAATTTGTAAAACCTTAAAAAAGTAGATGTACGAAAAAGTTCATGCATATTCCTACACCCCCTGAACGCTTCTTTTACATATATAAAAGAAGCGTTATGTGGAATTTGGGTAGTTCTAAATTTTTCTTAGAACATACTCTGGGTTAAGCGAGTACTTCTTAGAAACTTGGAATATTGGCCGCGAGTGCGATTCTGAAACAGTGCCACCAGTCGAGGGACTTGAGACCGTTTGGCCTAGAGTGGTAAAGGACAAATGTAATGATAGATATATGTTTGGTCTCTTTTAGTCCAAACATTAACATATATCCATCATTTTCTACTATTGTCCTTTCCTATTCTAGGCCAAAAGTTCTCAAATCCCTCGACTGGCGGCGCTGTTTCAGAGTTACGCACGAGGCCAATACGCGCATGTAATACAAATTTCGATGAAACAATTTTTTTCTAACTCATAAAGAGAACCCCTTTCCCATACCTAAATATTTTATTATTATTAAATATAAACAGACAACTCGAATGATAATTAATATTTTAGTGCTACGTAGAGGTGTTGAGTCTCCTTAAATAATGCTCCAAACATAGCATGACAAAATATTAGAAGATACTTTTTTAGTAAAAATTTTCGGCCACCAATTCAAGCCTCCGCTCTTTTCTTCCAATGAGGAGCACACCTTAAATCATGGAACTTTTTTGAAAAATTACATGAATAGTTATATCTGCATCAAATTATAGATCATCTGGAGCAATGCTTAAAAAGTTACAGCATACCAAAGAAACGTTTTTGTTAAAAAGACATCTAAAATTCAGCGCTTGTAACAATTTTTTTGATCTCATGCTCTCTAATTGAATACATCTTATACGTGTAATTTGACTTCTTACGTATAATAATACCTATATAATGAAACTACATCTAAAGGGTTTAAATAAAATACAGGTCTCATCAAATATTTTGACAGCGGCAAAAAAAAGAAAGTTTCTTGGATTTGCTCATATATTCGTTTGTATTGCCTAAGTTTTATACTCTAACCCAATCATATATACACACGCGTGTAGTATGTATATAGTCGGCTACATCTATATAAAATGCGCATACTCATTTGCTTATCACGTACATGCAAAGACTTTAGTTGTGAATCAGTATACGCAACACTAAATATGTAGGTATCGATACCTGTTTGTAACTCGAGTTTAAAAAAGTGGTAATTATTTAGTACTTTAATTATCTAAATACTTTTCATAATCGTAGGAACAATACATTTATTTCATTGTACAATCAATTGTCTGATATAACATTCAATAGATCTGATAATTATTTATACATATTAAAGCAAAAAATATATTTCGCATTTGGC
The DNA here is from genome assembly GCA_030522625.1 of Copidosoma aretas. Taxonomy (NCBI): domain Eukaryota; kingdom Metazoa; phylum Arthropoda; class Insecta; order Hymenoptera; family Encyrtidae; genus Copidosoma; species Copidosoma aretas. Next base: position 5,821 of record JAPYYV010009754.1, on the reverse strand, counting down.
TCGATATTTTACAAGATATATGTAAAAACTCTTTGAAATTTAATTTAATCCTTATATTCATCTATAATTATCTACATTGTTATTATATTGTCTGGAAAATTTACCATAAGGTTCATGACTCTTAAATGAAATTAATATTGTCTGAAGCGCATGCGCCATTGCTTCACTGATGTTGAACTCGAATATTAAGAGACATACATATCTTATTGCTGTTAATAGCTTTAGCATACCAATTATATTTGAATACAATATTGTTTAATGATAAGTATCTTCTCAAATTAAAGCTACTTAGTGATGCCGAGGAATGGAGTTAAAAAAACAGTTTTTCATTGAATTGTCAGGTATCAGTAGTTTTATTATAAATTAAATACATACTATACGTTCGATGCATTTTGAAATATAAAGTCTACTAAACGGCTAGAGTTATCTTCACTAGGATACTAGAAACAGTTAAAAACGAGTAATTATTTTCAGAAAATAAAATAATTTTAAGAATATTTATACGTACGTGTTCCATTTCTTAATGACCGTTCAATCAGTCTGATTGACTAATAAAACAGTGTTCACAGGCTTTTTAGAAATAACTTTTAAAGAACTTATAGCAATGACTTTGTTAAAGATTATTTCGCACATTAAGGAGGCTCATAACACATGTATATCACTAAATTGGTAATAACTCATGAGAAGATGGTTTAAATTTATTAGCCACAAAGATAATTCTATACCAAATAAGGGAATTTATAGTTTTTAAAAAAGTAAACTTTTTTTATTTTGCGTATTGCATGTTCGGGTACTGTTAAGTATAAATACTAACTCAAAAAAAATTATAAAACATTTTGTTTCTTATTCGACATACATCATTAAAAGCTTTGATTATTCCTTAAACTATTCTGAATAAAGTTATCGAAGGAATTTTTGAGAATATGTAATGCGTGAAATGTTAGGTATTATTGTACATACGTTTTACAAGATTTTGTGTAAACAATGATATCTAACTTTATACGCATTGTATATTTTCGAAAATTCCTCTGGTAACTTTCTTCAAAATCGTTTTGGAAAGAATCGAAGCTTTGAACAATGGGCAAAGGACTCAAAACCATAATGTTCTTCAACTTTTATTGAGTATGTCTTGATACCTAACAATGCCTGAGCACGCACTACGCAAAATTAAAAAAATAAATTTTATTTAACACTTTAATTATTGTTTGTTGGTATGGAATCAATTTTGTTGCTAATAGATGTTTACCATCATCTTTATTATTTATCACAAATTCAGTGCTATATATAGGTAATGAGCCTCCTTAAGGCTTGTAAAATGTAATTTTGGGGAATAATATTCCTCTTATCATTGTTCTCTACATTAAGCATGGCTGAAAATTAATCTCATCCTATAATCCTTAAATTTATTACCCATGTATTATACTAGTCAAGTAAAAATTCCCCATAATTGTTAATAATAGAAAAGAAAAAAGGAATTTCAGTAACAAAAATATCTGGACTTATGTAATACGTCGAAGTCGTTTCAGAAAAATTGACAAGATTTCAAAATATATGTATAAAATATTGAATGAAATAATTCAGTACCTCCATAGTAAAGTACAAACTATTCCTTCAAGTCCTTAAAAACCTATTGACTTTTTATTCAACCAATTTCACTTTTTTGCATACCAGTACTAAATCAGACATGAATACTATTTTGAATACTGAAATTTTTTCAATACATAGCATTTAGGTGTGAAACTAGAAAAAAATGTCAATAATAATATGGACTAAAGTATAACAGAATTTTTGTAGAAACAATTTTCTGTGCTAGCCTTTATCTAAACTGATCGTTCGTCAGCTCTAGAGTAAGGGGGGGGGGGGGGGAAAGGCTCAAGAGCTATAGCCTCCTGCATGATGCATATGTAGGATCCGTCTAGCGACCTAGTAAAATATTTTTTACGTTGCAATTAACAATGGACAAGGTTTTTGAAGCGGGTGTTTGGAAATTCGTGATTTGCTAGCAAAAATATATATTTTTTAAAATCATAATCGTGACCTTTTTCTGCAATTATGATTTTATTGCTAACCTATGCAAGGGAGCACTTTTAAATCTAATGCATAAATAATTTTGTTTTTGAGTGCAGTTAAACAAAAAATTTTCTGATTGACGATTTAAGGAGCCTCAAACTCTAACATAGCACAAAAATTCTAATTAATATCTCAGTTGTCTGTACATGGGTCGTTCTACCAAAAATGGTCTATTCCATGTCCCAGTCGATTACGACGTTACAAAAGAAGCTTTCGTTCCGAAAACTTTTATAAATAATAAAAAATGTTTTTGTGATGACGTACAACATAAATCAGAACATAACAATGTACTGTTTTAGTTCTAGACGAAAAAAAGGCTCCAAATAAGCGGTACGGGCTCGTGTCCCGTTCACATTTTTTCACATTTGACGACGCCTGGAGGCTACGTAAGGCTTTCTTATTCTTTTGGTGGCATATAATTTAAAAGGCATTGGCTTAACCAACATTTTTATGCACGCTTCAGAGCCAAAAAAGGATTGCATCCAAGACTGGGATGCCTTCAAAGTTGCGGGACCAAGATCTTATAAATTTGACATTGACGCAGAAAATTCTTTTACACGAACATACCGTTGCATTTAGTCACTTTAATTAAGGTGCCTTGTATTCTACGAAAGGTTGAGGATATTGCAGAAATTATTTCAATTTTTTTTTATTTCGACTATCCAGTGTAACAGGCTTGCGAAGTCGTGGTTTCAGTCTCCCCAAAATAAAAACTATGAGCCCGTAACACTAAAGAATCTGTTATATCTCCGCGTAGAGTTGTCGGATCGACTCGTATGGGGTAGCATACGATAGAAGGTAAAAAGCTCTTAATATTAGTGCAAGGGAAAAATTTTATTCTCACTTGGAGCACCGCCATCGCGATTTTAAGACTATTTTATAATAACCCTTAACGCTGCATTTTTTTGAATGAATCGCATCTTATCTTTGCGTAGTGTTGGCTTATCGACTCGGATAGTGAAGTTGATGAATGAAGATCATATGTACATAATATACGTGCACTAATGAAGTTATATTTTTACTACAAAAGTTAAAATTTCGACTTTGAGGACATTTTTTGAGAGCCCGTATTGGTAGCCACAGCAGCCAATTTGATGTATTTCTGCTGCAAATTTTTTTAAAGAGCAGCCCACTGGGGCCCGAACTTTTAATTTTTTAGATTTTTAAAGATCAAAATAACGGGCAAAGTATAGCGGCGGCAATCCATGTAGTACCATACAGGCGGTATAAAATAATTACGTTACGAAGAAAAAAATTTTTTTTTTAAGTTATTGTATCCTTTAACGTTATGAAGGTTAGTAACTAATAATATCAAGTCAGAATTATGGACTTTAAAATAGTGGACCCAATATGGTGGCCAAAAATCGCAAATTTAAGAAATGATTGACAAAATCGTGTTTAAAATTTTTAAGGTCGTCTTTACGTACTAATTTGAAATCTGTAATAATGGTGGAACAGCAACCATTTCAACAATTCTAGTTTGTACTTGTTTCTTAGACCTTGAGGAATATTAATTATCACTAACGTGCACCTGGCTATAAAAAATGTAAAGTTTTGAGTAGTTTTCCCACCCTCAAACCACCCTCCATTGTAAAAGTAATAAGGAATTTTTCTAATTTAAAATTTTACTTTGGAAATCCGCTCTTGAGAGTTGTTCCTGTTGTTCATTACGAATCCGAGGTCAAATTCCAATCTAGGGTGGTTTGACCCTTATTAAAACCACCCCTAGAAGTGTCACAGATAAAAATGTATAAAAATAGCATCCGCCACACAAGTGCGATCCAGCCAGTGCTACTTTTACATCCCTCGGGCCTGCTTCGCAGGGCCGTCGGGCCGCAAAATCGCCCTGGAGTTAATCGCACTTTTATGACGAAAACTACTATTCCCGAGGGGCGAAAAAAACATTAAGCGCTCTGATCAAATATTTGGTAAAAACTTATTTTGTGAAAGAAAACAAATCATTCGTGTGATAAATGTATACTAATTCATAAATGCAAAAATTATCACGCTACGTACAGAATTTTTAAATTTGGTTCCTTTAAAATTTTCCACCGAAATGGTTATAACCACCACTTTAGATATTTCTATGCTGACTATAAACTCGTAATTAATGACCTTAAAACCCCTTTTATGAGCATTTTTGTAATTAATTTCTCAAAGTTGCGACTTTTGGCCACCATATTGTGTCCACCATTTTAAAATCCATAATTATGACTTTATATTATTAGTTACTAACCTCCATAACCTTAAAAGACACAATAACTTTGAAAAAAAAATTTTTTTCTTTGCCATTTTTATTTTTTCAAATCGCCACTCGACATTCGCAACTACAGCTAATAAGCTACAAAATGAGCCCAAGTACGTCTCAATCAAGCGCAATAAAAAATGGGCAGCCTAGGGGTCCGGTTGACAAAGAATGGCTCATACATATATACTAGTGAGACTTCGTCCCCTGCACGCTCTGCGCGCCAATCTTCATTCTTAAATTTTTTTATTCTGATGTCTGAATAATAAATAAAACAATTTTTTTTATACACATATATGCGTACAAACATAGATAACCAAAGCAATCTAATAGACAGAATTGTTGTATCTTAATAAATTTTTTAAATAATTCTTTTCTGCCTCTTTCCTTATAACCATCCCTCTTTTTATCCTGTTGGAATTTTTCAATAGCTCTCCGAGACAAATTTGAGTTTTGCTTTTTGCTACATTCCTTAGTTTTCTTGAGTATTTTTGATTTTTACAACTCTTATTATTTTATTAATGCATTTTCCATTAGTCTTTAATTATATCTGTACTCTCTCTTTAATTTTAGTATTCAATGAATTTATCTAAAATCCATATTTTTTGCTCAATTATTGTATAATCCTTATTACGAATTTGCAATGATTTGTAGCATTATAGATTTTTTTTATTTGTAGTTTTTCTGCTAGCTGTGTAATTACATTAAGCAACCTGTCTTATTTTTTTAAGATATTTATTTCATGTGTATGTTTGTCTACCGGCGCGCTCTGCTTGCCAATTTTTCAATTATTTATATTTATAAGGTAAATCATTTTAATAATTATATAGATACATGAGAATTTCTTATAATAATAATCAATGTTTCTCTCATTTATTAAATAAGCTTATAATTGCTTTATTCTTCAATTAAAAAAAACATTATTGAAATATATTTTAATCCTTTTTTATTTATAAATGTCCTTTTTTTTTTTCTTTGATGCTGTTTTAAGAATATTTCTTTCAAACAATTTTTAATTTAAAAAAAAAACACAACATTGAAAAAAATGACGCTTGGGCTAGGACTTTGGACAGATACACATACGTGATGGATTGTGATTTTAGATGACAAATGATCAATCTTGACTTAGCACATATGAGAGAGTGCTTTTATATGGAATAAATATGATACCTTTTTTTGGGTTAACTCACCGGCTCTCTTTTGATATTACCATTAGTTTAAATACTTATAGAACCACTATAAAAGCTATGACCAGCATACAGAAAATAGTCGGACTTTTAAATTAATTTTATAACATCTAAATTACATTAATATAAGATTATTTATAAACTTATATAAGTACAATAATTCCGTCGATTAAATGCATTTATGCTCTTTACATTTTTTGAGTGCTTGTAAGCGTGAAAAGAAAGTTTTGACAATTGCGAAGTGTGATCTTTGTGGAAAAGAGGGGCATCGACGGCGACACTAATTGTTCAGTGGGAGACACTTACACTTATATTTTTG
>JAPYYV010009753.1:0-11738 GCA_030522625.1 Copidosoma aretas | reverse complement strand
TTGGGCGTCCAGAGCGAGGCTCGTCATTGGCATCTTCCCGGCCATCTTGGAAGAGTTTGTACCACTTGTAAACATTTTTTTTACTCAGAACAGTTTTATAGTATGCCACTGTCAACATTTCAAGTGTTTCGGAGCACTTCATTTTATTTTTTACACAAAATTTGATGCAAATCCTTTGATCCATATTTTTCGATCGCAAAAAATCGCCGAGCACGCAAAATACTTATAACCTTCACGCCTCTCACAACCAAACAAAAAATACTATACACTTAAAACTTGGTACAGATGTTCGGGAAGAGTGTTCCAACATAACAAAACCAAAAAATCGATAATCGAAAGTACGTTGCCCGCAAAATTTGAAAAGTCACCTTACTTTTTGAACACACCTCGTACAGGGTTAGAGCTATACGTAGTAAAAGTGTAATACATCTTGAGGTCTAGATAGGTACATAATGCTTGTCATCGTACAGTCAAGGTCCCATTTTACGCTTACGTTAAATCAATCTAACGCCTAAACTCTTCTTGTATGTAAACTTTATAGTTTTTGTATTAATACATGCTTTGTTTTTGCGTTAATGCTGAAAAATGTACACTTTAACATACTTTTAAGCACTTTTGCGTTAGCCTAAAGAGGGCTATTGTTAATTTCATTTCTGATTAAAGAGCTACTTATCAAAAAATTACTGTTTTTAGGTATAAATTTAAGTGGATGGCCTTGATACAGTAGAAAACTCTTTTTTTCTCTCAAATCTAATTGAGCTCAAAGCTATCAAAATATAAGTTATCAATCATTCAACTTATTGAACTGAATGGTTCTATCATAATTTATGTGTTTTTTTTTATTTATAATCTTAGCCTTGATTTAAACGCATTAAACTAAAAAGAATAAATTGCCATATAAATTTTAATCAACTAGAACATTTTTATTGATTGTTTTGACAAGGTGAATAAAAACAATGACAAAATTATATTAAAGATTTTCTAAAAATGTTTTACTAATAAATTAAGTTAGACAGTTTTTTTCAACTAAAAAACAGCTTTAAATAAAATTTTTGGAATAAGTTATTTTATTTAGGTTACAACCTATTCTAATCGAGACGTGATAGCTTCTTTTTCGATCTACTTGCGTTGTGGAGATAAAATCAAAGTTTTATAACTTTAAGGGATTCTTAAGAATTGGCAGATGTTATAAAAAACATATAACTATTACATTTATGAGAGAAAAATGTTATCTTTGAGGTTATTAGTTATAGCAGAACGAAGAAAATAAGTCCCTACAACATTTTAAATCTGCAATCGTATGCTTCTTATTGCATGCAAAAAGCTTAGTATCAAATTCTGACCAGGATATTTAAAGTAGGTAGAAATTTTCTTTTTAAGGCTATAGTGTTACATTTTCTTGATATAAATATATGATTTAGTTACTACGAAAATTTCTGGCAGACAACTGATTGAAAAAATGATAAAAACCCAATTTCTTGGACTAAGAATAGCGATTTTTTAAATACTTATAATTTAACATTAGGTTTGAGATTATGTAAGACATTAATCGAAAAAGTAGCAGGGAAATGGTCAAGCCAATTATTTTACAAAAATTTCAGATAAAAATCATCAATATTGACTAAGATTCGCAGCAGAGGCATAATTTTTTCCAAAAAAAGTCTTTTTTTCCCACTGTCAGCCACATGCGAGAATAAACAGTTGTATGTAAGTGGACCGCTGGTTTATCCGCACCTCTGTGAAACCTGTGTATACTTTCACACATAAAGTTTGCGCAATAGTGACATACGTTCTTGATTTATATAGTTAAGCCATAGACGTGACAGCTTCTAGTGCATATCCATGACCTTTGTATCATTGAAGGCCTCAATTAAGCAATTTTAACATTTTTATACAACGTCGACAGTAAGAAAAAGTTTCGCTGCATATACTATCAATACCATCGTGTTTATACGTCGACTTAAGTTTTAAACGCTTTTGTGAGATATGTGTAAGAATTAACACATATATGTTAAAAGTGTACCTGTTTAACTAAAAATGTATATGCAGATATACTACGGAATCACAGCTAGTAACGAACGAAAAATATTTTAAACATACACACTTACTTAAGCTACCTGCTTAGCGCAGAATATAAGTTTTCAATGGTATAAATATTCACCAGTTAGGGGTAAAAAAATAGAAAGTCACTTAAAAATTGGATTTTCTATGTGGGATCTTAACGTATAGTAATAGATACTCCAATTTAATACATATAAATATTAAGATTCATCATCGAAACGTTTATATCCTCTCTAAACTCAATCAATCAGAGTATGAACCATCAGCTTTTTCCATACAAGAGTAAAGACAGGAGGACTCAAAAAATACTCGACGAGTACACTGCAATTTTTTTCCGCCATATACTTTGTACATATAAAGTTAGAAAACAGTCTGTCTCTCCAAATCTAAAGTTTTTCTGGTTGTGATCTAAGTAATTATCTCTAATGCAGACGTTGAAATGGGTCTTAAAATAAATTAATGCCAGTTCTATAATCTTTCTAATGACCTTGTGAAAAAATTACCTCTTAATAGTTTAGCATTGCTGTATTTAAAGTATTTATATAAAATATCGTTTTTAGGCCAGAATGAAACTTAGTCTTGAGCAAGGTACAGACATTCTTAGATCTAGGATTCAGCGACTCCTTCATGATGTTAGTCTTCATCATCATTGCAATACTATAATTGGAAAAGCAAACGACAAAATAGTTCTTTCGGGTGGAGAAAGAAAGCGCCTTGCTTTTGCATCAGAGGTGAGTAACACTTGATCTGTCAACTATTTGTTTTATTTTATTTTGATTATTACTCTTACTCGTGGTCGTAAATATGGTACGGTTTCGTGGTTTGGGATCTCATAAAATACGACAAGTTCCTTTCCTTTTAAAGCACCTACGCGGAACGTCTATTACATAGAATACCGATAGGTAGCATGTAGGCTTAATACATGCAACCATCCAAACGTATTACTTTCGATAAAAGATAAAAGATGGGTATAGCTGCGCTTAATAGGCAGCCATGCTGTTCATTAGTCACCCATCTAGATGTACTGCACGTATCTCCTTTAAGGAGCACAAAATGGAGCATATGTAGAGACGCACCACCTGACCATTATTTCCAGACCCACTCACACAATCTGGCTTACACTATAAATTATAAACTATAATTCTTACACAGGTTAATGGTTCCCAAGAAAATTATTACTTCTTTGATTTCTGCACTGTACTACCCGTTTGATGGGCATCTAAGTACATGCTTCTAATATGAAAATATGTTTATAGTACCCAAAGTAAAAATTTGTCGTACAAAAATTATGCAAAATCTATATTAAGAATAAGTTTGATGAAAACGTAAACACCTTTTTAACTAATTGTAAGGTAAATAGTTTAATCAATAGTCATTATGTGTCGTTAAAAATTATTTTAGAAAAACAATAATTAGTACTACAAGCCGTTGTCTTGAAAGTTTTATTACTGCTTTTTCTGTTTATCGTAATAGCTGGTCGATTAATTTGTACCCAAAACAAATAATTTTATATTTATGTATTAATTCCGACTCACTAAATGTAATATATGCTCTTGAAAAAACATTATAACACATTGGGAATCATGATCAATAGTGATCGATTATTGGCGTATCATCAAACCCCACTTTTACCATAAAAAACACGAAAATTTCTTGCAAAAGAAAGTACTAGAACTACCGCTTCATAGAATTAATGAATATAGTTAACACTTTTAGCGTACCAAACTATTACGTAGTAATGCTGCTACTACACGTACTCACGTACTACAAATATTACTACCACCACCACTACTGTTACTACTATTACAACTACTACTGCTACTACCACTAATACTACTACCACAACTTCCACAACTACTACTACTACTACTACAGCGGCTATTTTATACTACTACTGTTATCATTACTACAACTATTTCTACTACTACTGCTTCTACTGCTAATACTAGTACTGCTACAGCGACTATTACTACTACTACAGCTATTACTACTACTACTACTACTACTGCTACCACTACTACTATTACTACTACTACTTTATGTTAGACAAGTCAGAAATAAGATTTAGGAAAGATTGAGACATTTACGTACTCGGAGCATGGAGGCATGTATGTAATTTATATAAGTATATATATTTCTGTATTATATATAAATGTAGGTGGGCCTTTTGACAGGTAATTTTTTCTCCACAGCCCACTTCAGAAAAAAAGTGAATATTCTCTTAGCTATTTAAATAATTCCCATCTGTACGATTTGTTCATATTTATATTACTTCTTAAAATGCTACACCTTGTCCTCTCTCACAGCCCTACGATAATACAATAGCTTATTTTCTCCCACCCCACTCTTACATATCCAAGACTTTTCAGAAACGGCCAATGTCTTTCAAAAACTGGCTTAGTTCTTCGTACACCCCGCTACAGAGCTCATTACATATCCAAATCTTCCCTAATACAGTTGGATTCTTTAGAAAGCAGGATAAGACCCACCTTACACCTTAAGAGCTCTTTCACATATCAGATTTTTTCCAAGACCAAACAAAGTCTTAAGAAATCAGGCTGAATTTCGATGGATATGTTAATGTAGAGCTACTTTTTTATATTCAAATTGAACTTTGTCTGAATGTTAATACTAAACATGGAAATATCTTCTTAAGTTGTAGATGTAAAAAGTGAATATTCGGGATAATCGAACAATTAACAAATGATGAGATCTCAAAATCCAAAGCTAATTTACAAAATCACTAAATGGAACAGTAGAAGCAGTCAGTTATTACTAGATAAATTTATTATATTCATCTTCACAAATACAACACTTAGAAAATTTCTACAGTATCTTTCAGGTTTTGCTGTGGCACGCTAGATTAGTTTTAATAAATTACAAGTTATTTTCAAAAATTCTATTGATAAAGATAATTCGAATAAAAATGAAGATATTTATACAAAAAAAAAAGTGTAATAATTAAAATATAGCATTTAAACTGTCATATTCGCTCAATACTCGACGTACTACACAAATACGGAGATCCTCTTTAAATTTATCTGGAATAAGCTATTAATTTTTATGTTAGTGTACGTAAAAATAGTTATACTAGTCAAAAAATATTAAAGTGACTTTATCATGTATTGATAATAATTGTAAAAAAAATCTTTAGTTTAAACGCACATTTTGTAATGGTTCTTGAAACATGATTTTTTGAAATCGATACAACTTTTAAAAAGTAAAATTGCTCAATTTTTGACAGTGATAAGTATATCTTATGTCAAACTATATTTTATATCTTATGATACTTATCACGATTGATTTGCTCCCAAAATACAATATAATTCACGCATTTTGCTGAGACAATGTATAGTCGGCCGTGAGAAAAAATAATATTTCTTCATTCATAAAATGTTTCTATAAGAAATTTGACGTTGGATTTCTCAGTTGTAATTACGAACTTCAAAACTATAGAAAATGGATCTCTGCATATACCATACAAATTTTTTAACTCCTGACATTAAATCAAAAACTTTCTCCTGTATGCAAATTTTTGATAAAAAAAGAGAAATTCTTAACAAAGTATTGGGAGCTCTAATAAATATGTCGACGTCTTGCCAGTTACAAGGTCACTTCACAGCAAGTAAGTGCAAAAACATAATAAAAAATAAAAATTTTTTTAGTAATACGTAACGCTAGAAAACTATGTTGAAAATCTTTTTTACATATACGGCATTCCTTGAAAGATATACATTAGCGGCATAATTCATCCAATCATAGCATTGGAATTCGTTGCATATTTGAGTATAATTTGTTGTTTCTTTTTTTTTATAATGATAAATATAATCATAACTTTTCAAATCTTCATAAATTTAATTTAAAGAAAAATAATGGAAAAATTAAATTAATCATTATTGATAAACGTAATAATACTTTAATGTAAGTAAACTTTTTGAATGTTCAAGCTAAAATGAATGGTGTTGATAGATTCTATTATAAATAATTGTATTAAGCGAGTACATACCAGCATCATATTTAGTAAGTCTATAAGTTGATTTGTGTCATAAGGTGCATATTTTTCGATCATGAAGGATCAATGTTAAATTCTTACTTTTGCACAATTTTCTGAGCTTTAGAGGTAATATTCTGCTAAGCATGAGAGAAAGTATAGAAGACTTCCATTATTCGATCAAAAATTTCATATTTTAAGTATTGCTAAACAAAAGAAATGCAATAAATAACGAATATTATAGAACAACATAAGAATCTTACAATGATGAAAAATATATCTTTACATATGCTTTAGTTAGTATTGAATCATTTTGACGATATAAAAGATTGATATATCAATCATTAGAATTTAGATATGCTATAGTTTTGTTCTCTTCCATATACAAGTATTGACAAAAAACTGTTATTATTCATGAGTCATAACCTTGGAATGAACTCTTTGCAAAACATTTCTATAATTCTTTCCTTATTCGTCTAATTCGTCCAATTGGTTCTTTATAAATAACGATTCAAGATTATTCGCCCTAAGAACTATTTTTGGCAATTGTTTACTTCAAAATCTTATTTTCGTACAAACAATTGCTCCTAACTTATCACATGTTTATTATCACTAAAAATTTTTTTTTTGATCAATCCTCTATTGAAAAATCAAACAAAATATTTTATTCACACACACCAGACTACAACTATACGGTTGTTAAGGATTGCTAGTTTTTAAAATATATTTACGCGAAACACTAATAATTTTAGCTGAAGACGTAAATATGAATTTTGCAAAAAAGAAATCGATGTTAATTATTACATTTTCTCAGGAAAAATTCGCGTTGCAAAGAATAAATATTATGCAACACCTACAACTTTAAATTTAAAAAACCATTACAAAGAATATATTTTATATACTGAAAATCCTTTTTATTAAGAGAAATTGCCGCGCAGAAGAAAAACACCAAACTAAAACCCATTTTGTGGTGACCAGAAGTTGCATAAACCTTACTGTGAATACTTACCTAATACTACTTCCGCACCTGCTTTAAATTTCCCGTGTACATAGCTAAGATTGGTAGAATTAGACATTCGGAGGACCATTCTGTGTACTGATTGCGAATAAAAGTTTGATTATTAGAATTCATTCAGGATAGTATTTTATTCAATACGTATGAGTATGTAACAGCTAAGTCGTTCTGCGTATTTTCAAGTTATTAGTAGTATATGTCCGATTCTTTTTCCACTCTCCACTAAATACAAAAACATTTTGATTGTACAGCAAAACGTCTTGTATAAAAGTTGTAGACTAATTAATTACCTACACAATAAAAAAACCCGTATGCAGTTGCAAAATGACTACAAAAATATTATAATTTTACCGTAATGTGCTCCTATTTTAGCTCTTAATGCTGATAAACAAGGTCACATGGATTTAAAAGAAAAACAAAAAGGATTTCCGCTTCCATGGTCGTACAACAAACTTTTTGTTCAAATTCGCATAAAAACTCCATCCATTGAGCGGCGGTTAACCTAACGTCTATGTGAAATGTTCTCCATATGGAATCATGATGTATGGGGTATTCCCCATATGGACAGACCAAAACCCGCATACCTCAAACTGTCAAGAGATGTATAACTGCACACAGGCTGCTATGACCATGAAAATCTGTTATTTCTTATTCAATTCTTAATATTAATATTTTTAGATAAAAATATGATGAAATAAATAATGCAGGAGTTAGTATTTATGCTATGAATTTATTTAAATAATAATTCTTTAGTAAGCGTTCTAGTTTAGTCCTCACAATTATCAGTCAGAATACAATGCAAATACATTTATTATTTTAGAATTACATCTAATAAAATCATTTAATAACATTTTAATATTCAAATTTTCTACTACATCGTGATCTATGTGATGTATTGCTGTATTATTTATCCTATTTTATAACATTGTAGATCGTACATAACTTTTTAGTGGTTTTAGTACAGAAAAACTTTGCTCATTTGTGCATGATTTACTGGGAATTGTTTGTAATAAGCAAACAAATCTTACGAACTCGGGTACAAGTCCTCCACACCACCTATTTTCTCGTAAAAAATTGACTACGTCCTTTAGAGAAGAGAATTTTTTTTCTTTTCTTAAAGTTATATCTAAAAACATATCTTGATCTCTGACTATCGAATTTGACTCAAAGTCATCCTTATAAAATCGACAAATACAGTCCGACTCTTTGACCTTCCCAATAGCGAAATTCTCCATTGATATGAAATACTTTGCCGAATCTGTTTCAAATCTGTCCTGCAGGGATCTAAGTATTTGGGTATATAGCTGCCCAGACATATCTTTTGGACTTTTGAAATTATTATTATCAATAGCAAAATTATTATTAAAGCGTTTTGGAATTTTTTTTTTGTGGAAGTTTTGGCTCATCAATACCAAAATTTTCTATTTGCTCTAACGATTTTTGCCATGCTGCAGTAAGTTTTTTATCCCGAGAGATATATAAACAATATCTAATGGCATCTACTTCTTCGTAAGCTTCAATGGCATAAGGCTCAGATTTTTGAAGCTCCGTGTGTAACTTTTTTATACATAAAAATAGATCATCGCTTGCAATAAAAATAAAAATTTTAAAGTTTTAATGTGCTGAGGGAATGCGGCACTTTTGGCTGAGACTTTACTATCTGCATGACAATCTGATATAAGCTCGTTAAAAAACTGCATTAACGAAAAGTAGCTATTATAAACGGGCTTGAACGACTTTACTCTTACCGTCCTTCTAAAAGACATAGAAGCACATATAAAAATATGTACAACTTGTTTTTTGTATTCAACAATTTTCACGATTTACATGGTAAGGCAATAAGCTGCTAGTGTGACCTAACATACAAAGAATTACGTATATTTTACCAATAAAATGAGTTCCAGAGAAATGTATTTCGTCATACTATACTTACTCTCGCACTCATGATGGTCAGATGTTGACAAGTATTTAAAAACGCATCGGTCATTCATTGTAAGCAGACAGTCATGTCAGTAATATGCTTTCTTATATGGTTTTACCGTGGCCCTGCGTGACAGAGTAGTACCGAACTCACAACAACCCGCGAAATTGAAACTTCATTATCCATATCAAGGATTCGTATTCCCAAAATTTGTCATTCATGTATTATTTTTCGGGGCTCTCATTATATCTATTTTACCTATTACAGAATGAGAAAATATCGTATCCTTTAATACCTTCTAATATTATGATAAACATATAAAAATACATCATCGAGCTTAATGGGTTGTGGGTTAGTGGGTTATTACGTTATTACTTATGGTGAATATCCCCCCCCCTAACTCCCCTCAGCCCTGGGAAAATTTTTCATAGGGCCACGACCTTCACTGCCACCCCTGTCTCCAGCAATAATGTAGAACTAAAAGCATTACTTATTTTTAAAAAATCAAATAGTTATTTCACAAATAATTGCAAATGTAATGAGTCAGAAACTAACCAGTGGCCCGTTTCTATTTTTATACATCTACTTTAACAAAATCAAAGCTATATTATTTTGTAATTTAAGCAACCAAGTCTTTTTAGTGACAAAAACTAATTTAAACAAAACGAAAATGCAATTTTTCGTAGCTTTATGCTATTTGCGACAAAACTATTAGTCCTAACCAACCCTATTTTTTTACTTTGTAGATAACTTACTAAGCTGCAACTTTTGGACAAGCGGCTTTCTCTGTAATATAGTAGTTTTCGTCATAAGTGTGCATATCTCCCTGGTGGTTCCTGGGCCCGAGGGCACTCGCGAAGCAACGTCCAAGGGATCGTTGGAACCCCTCTAGTCAGATGCACATTAGTAGCGAATCCTATTTCTTTTTTTTTTTTTTTACCCGGGTTGAACGTGTGCCTGAAGAAAGAAAAATAGTATTTTTTTCATTTAGTAAAGAGTGGGAACAAATGGGGTTTTTACCATCTATTTTTTGATAACGAGAAACGCAGAGTAACTCAGCTATTACTTGTATATATAAATGTATACAAATATATATATATATACATATATATATATATATATATATATATATTTACATATACGAAGGGCATGCATATAAAAGGCATGCCCTGCCCTGATAGTCTCTTCATGTTGGCCCGGTATATGGGATCCTGCAGTGCTTGTAACTGTAATAGCTACCCCGACAGTCATCACTGTACCCTCCTCGGCCATAGTCTCTGTTTACCGAAGGGCATCTAACATCAAAAGTAGCCTGGTCTAGGGGCATTAGTTGGAGGTCAAGATCCTAACTCTTTTTTTATGGCTAACGTATTTTTATTCATTGCCTTTAGGCTGTTTCGAAATAATAGGATTTGAAACCGTTATTTTTTAAGCCTCTTAAATGTTGTCATATGAGTATACCATGATAGAAAGCTGACGTAGGTGACAGTAATTACAGAGCGTGGCATGCAATTTCGCTGCAGGAGAGAGGTTGCTTAGTGGTGTAACTTGATCTTATGGCTTTTAAGCACCATTAAAAACGTCGTTAAGAGTATCTTACGTGGATGCGAGTTCTACTTCTGCCAGGTTTTGATACAGCTAAAAGTAATTGTCCTCCCACCATGCTCTGGCATGTAGTGGAGACATGATTTTCTTGCTGAGCTTTGGTACGCTTGAGTCAAACCAAGCTTATATTTGTGCGGCATTTTAGATGACGTTTACCTCATCTTTCGACGGTAGGCCTTTTTTTGCACACTCGCAAATTTACGCGGTGATTTTCGTCCCTAACATCTGCCTCGCCCGTTGATATCATAAAAGCTCTTGACACGCAAAAAATTTGACTTTATTAAACTTTGGATCGTCTCCATCTATGCGTTTCTTGTCTTTCTTCTTTACATTTAAAACTATATATCTTGGAATAGAAAGTGGTGGTTCGAGTCATCCCTCGTCTTTCTCTTTAAAGTCGAAAATCGGCCAGCACATTTGGCTGTCGACCATAGCTCTCAGAATGGAGGACCAATTTGCCTCAGGTCTCACCTTATATCACCAAAAGCTCTACTTTTGACTTTTGCGAACGATCTAAGACACAAATCAATAAGGGATACAATAACTTTGTAATTGAAGTTTTTATCCACGTAGTCATTCAGTGGCTCCTCCAGAGTCTTCTTGGCCAGGGCTGCATCCAACTGGAGATCTCTCTTGATCAGGTGTTACAGTTGTTCTTGTATTTGGTTCTTGTACGCCATGGCAGTCTTCTTCTACTTCATACGCTTCTGAGTGCTAAAAATAAGCAAAGCAGCACGGATAGAGGCAGAAGAAGATTCACCACATTTTTGTAATGTTCCGAAATAATTTTTCCCAAAATATATTGTATCCGATCATTGACTATTATTGGCGAATGTAGAAGATTACATAATAATTGGACGGAAAATAGCCAAGTACGTTAATATTTGGCTTATGGCGGTGAGAACTATTCTTGAGGTGGTAAAAATTACAAAATTTCGATTCAAGATTTTTTTTTTTCAAATGACTACAAAAAAAATTATTATTAGCCACACAACTCATATATAATACTAGATTCTTTTAAAAATGAAAATAAAAATACTTAGGGTGGGTTATAAAATAACCATAATGGGTTGAAAACTCCCTTTAAAATTAAAAAGCATGTAAAACATATAGATAACCAGATATTTACTAAAAACCTTGATGCA
>JAPYYV010009752.1:0-13919 GCA_030522625.1 Copidosoma aretas | reverse complement strand
ACCAATATTATGTAATGTAATATCGATGTAACATGCTATCATAATGTGATAGTATGCCTTTCTTACTGAAACAAGGCTACATGTACTTAGTTTACAATAAAGCCTAAAAATAAATACATTACGTAAGTAGGGATATATTTAAAAAAAAAAAAAAAAAAATATGCATTTGCATTACACACGATTTATCCCTTCTGTATTGCTTGATTTTCAATAAAATAATAGCGCAAAGATCAGAAAACTATAAGTACATAGACAAGTAAGTATTATATGTAATACATTCATTGACGGTTGATACAACTCTATACACAACACTCTATAAGTGCATGGCGCAGTAAACAGCACTTTGAGGCACTGCTGTAGAACTTAGTTTTAGTGGAGAGATTTGCCAGCCACTCGTAGTCTAGATTCGGGACCACAGTGGTTCGACTTTGATACAACTGACTGCGTGGTCCCTACTATACACCATCCGTAGCCGCAACTAAGCCACGTGTGAAAATAAAAGCGAGCGTTAAAAGCGTGGTAGCTCTGACTAACTTAATTTTTTTCAGTGTATCAAATTATTTTTAACGAACAGCGTGAAGCCTCCATACGTAATATAAATCGCTATATTTTATGATAGCCCTTATTTCAATAAACATCGAATTTTGATTAATTTCTTTCATATTCATACCAAGCCAATTCGTGTAGTCAAATAGAAATTCTTGATGGGACGAAAAAAACCACCTCGACCCCGGAGTCGACCTGGAAAGCTCCTTCTTGCCAGGAAGGCACGCTACCACTTGCGCCACCGAGGCCTTGGCGATTGCCTCCGCCTAATAAAGGCAAGTTCTAAACGCTATTCTTTTAGCCAAAGCGTACCTTTCGATGCATTTACAAACATGATTCCAAGATAGGTAAAGATATAATCACATATATAAATAACTTTAATGGCATTTACCTATCAAATTGTTTTCAACGTACAGCGCGAAGCCTCCATACGAGATAGAAATCGCTATATTTTATAATAGCCCTTATTTCAATGAACATCGAATTTTGATGAATTTCTTTCATATTAATACTAAGCAAATTTGATTAGTCAAATTAAAACTCTTGATGAGACGAAAAAAAAACCTCGACCTCGGAGTTGATCGGGGGAGCTTTTTTTTGCCGGAAAGGCACGCTACCACTTGCGCTACCGAGGCCCTGGCGATTACTTTCGTCTCGTCAAGTCACGTTCTAAACGCTATTCTTTCAGCCAATGCGTACTTTTTAATGCATTCACAAACATAATTTTAAGATAGGTCAAGATATATTCACGTATATTAATGACTCTAATGGCATTTACCTATCAAATTATTTTAACCGTACAGCGCCAATCTCTATACGTGATAGAAATCGCTATATTTTATAATAGCCCTTATTTCAATAAACATCGAATTTTGATGAATTTCTTTTTATTAATACGAAGAAAATTTTAATAGTCAAATTGAAATTATTGATGAAAAGAAAAAAAAATTGTGACCTAGGAGTCGCACCGAGGAGCTCTTTTTTGCTGGAAAGGCACGCTACCACTTGCGCCACCGAGGTCTTGGCGATTACCTTTGTCTTAACAAGTCAAGTTTTAAACGCTATTTGATGTGCCACAGCGGATTTTTCAATGCATTTACACACGCAATTCCAAAATAGATAAAGATATAATCACATATATAAATGACTCTAATGGCATTTATCTATCAAATTATTGTTACCGTACAGCGCGAAGCCTCCATACGTGATAGAGATCGCAATAATTTATAATTGCCCTTATTACAATAAACATCAAATTATGTTAGATTTCTTTTATATTCATACCAAGCAAATTCAAGTAGTCAAATTAAAATTATTGATAAGACGAAAAAAACCACCTAGACCCCAGAGTCGAACAAGGGAGCTCCTTTTTGCCGGGAAGGCATGCTACCACTTGCACCACCGAGGCTTTAGCTATTTCTTTCGTCTTATCGAGTCACGTTCTAAACGCTATTCTTTAAGCCAAAACGTACTTTTCAATGCATTTACAACCATAAATCGAAGATAGGTAAACATTTAATTACATATATAAATGACTCTAATGGCATTAACCTATCAAATTATTTTTAACGTATAGCGCAGAGCCTCTATACGTGATATAAATCGCTATATTTTATATTAGCCCTTATTTTAATAAATATTGAATTTAGATAAATTTCATTTATATTCATACCAAACAAATTTGAGTTGTCAGAAAAAAATTATTGATAAGACGAAAAAAACCAACTCGACCCCAGAGTCAAACCGAGGAGCTCCTTTTTGCCGGGAAGGCACGCTACAACTTGCGCCACTGAGGCCGTAGCGATTCCCTTCGTCTAATTAAGTTAACTTCTTAACGCTATTGCTCCAGCAGAAGCGTACTTTCTAATGCATTCATGAACATAATTACAAGATAGGTGAAGATATAATCACATATATAAATAACTCTAATAGCATTTGCCTATCTAATTATTTCTAATGTACTGCGCGAGGCTTGTATACGTGATAAAAATTGCTATATTTTATAATAGCCCTTATTACAATAAACATCAAATTTTAATGAATTTTTTTCATATTTGTACCAAGCAAATTCTAGTAATCGAATTAATATTCTTGATAAGACAAAAAAAAACACCTCGACCCTGGAGTCGAACCGGAGAGCATCTTCTTGTCGGTATGGCACGTTACCACTTGCGCCACCAAGGCCTTGGCGATTCCCTTCGTCTTATCAAGTCACGTTCTAAACACTATTATTTCAGCCAAAGCTTACCTTTTAATGCATTTACAAACATGATTCCAAGATAGGTTAAGAATTAATCACATATTCAAATGACTCCAATGGCATTTACCTATCAAATTATTTTTAACGTTTAGTGCGAAGCCTCCATACGTGATAGAATTGGCTATATTTTATAATAGCCCTTATTTCAAAAAACATCGAATTTTGATGAATCATCTATCTTGAAATCATGTTTGTTAATGCTTTAGAAAGTCTGCTTTGGCTGAAACAATAGCGTCTAGAACTTGGTCTGATGAGACAAAGGGAAGCGCCAAGGCCTCGGTGGCGCAAGGGGTAGCCTGCCTTTCCGGCAAGAAGGAGCTCACGGGTTTGACTCCGGGGTCGAGGTGGTTTTTTTCGTCTCATCAATAATGTTAATTTGACTACTTTAATTTGCTTGGTATCAATATGAAAGAAATCCATTGAAATTCGATGTTTATTGAAATAAGGGCTATCATAAAATATAGCGATATTTATCACGTTTGGAGGCTTTGCGCTGTACGTTGAAACTAGTTTGATAGGTAAATGCCATTAGAGTCATTTACCTAATGCAAGAGTTGTGGCTTATAGAGCGATATTGTGGTGACCAACGTAAAAATCACTGGGATGTCAAGCTTTGCTCTGAATGGTGTTGTTGGATTTTAGAAGCAAGTCCTTAAACGGCGGTGATCATTCCTTGCTAGAATAACTTCTAATACAATGACGCCTGAATTAATATTCATTGGTTTCTGTTGCATCAAAATGAACCTATGCTGCAGTAATCTTCCTTTGAGTTATTATTGATAATAATGTTCTTGTGTCATTAGAAGTAGCTTAAGCTAAGTTAGTTTCACTTAAAACGATTAGTATTCTTTGTTTATAATTATTTGCAGCACTGCTACTAGCCAAGTTAGTTCATCACTATATTACTGCCTCGGTAATCAACCCAATTGAAACCTATCTCTGGACTGACTCAAAAAATGTTCTTTTTTTCATTCGCTCGGTTCCATCTCGCTGGCTAACTTTTATTGCTAATAGGTGCTCTAATATTTGAACGTTAAATTTCTTTGTTTGGTGGCACTACAACTCTACAAATCAAAATCCTGCTGACATTGCCTCTCGCGGTATTTCTTCCTTACGATTTTTTGACAAGAAATCGTGGCTTACTGGCCCAACATTTTTACACTAACTTAAAATCAAATATCCTGAACCTTTAAAAGAAAATACTGTCGAAGAGAAACCGATTACAGATGAGAGCGACAATACTCTAACACTTCTGCCTAATCATTACTGGCAGTTATTTTATGATCATAGCAGTTGGTATAAATTACTTCTTAATACCACTATTTGCATGAGATCTGTTTATTAGTTAACGATTCGTTGTAATATTACGTCAGATAGGATCAAGTCAACTCATAATCAAGACATAAAGGTTTTAAATACCGTGAATTCCCTCTTTCTTGATTTGACTGATGTCTTGGCCGCCCACAATATTCACACAAAGATTTTCGTGCATAATTACGCACGCTTTTCTTGGTCTAAAGAGCATCAAAGGTTTTATTTGGAAGAAGAATACAAAGCTTTTGCAGCTAATTTTTATTTGACCGCTAAAAACACTTTAATCAAAAGGAGCAGTAGTGTTATTAAATTTGATCCTATACTAGTCGATGGAATAATTTGAGTCGGTAGAAGGATCAGAAAAGCATTACTTCCATGTAAGACCAACCACCCAATAATCTTATCTACGCACGATTATTTGACAAGTCTTATAATACATCACCATCATGAATTAATGTCTTCCGGAGGTACCTAGTTGACTCTGTTTTCTATCTGTAGAATGTATTGGATACTTAAAGGTTGGAAAGCTGTAAAAAGTCTATTAGATTCTTGGCTGTCTTGTAAGTGCCATGCTGCTCGCCCACAGTACCCTTGAATTAGTGATATTTCTAGCTCGTGAGTTCAAGAAACTCCTGTTTTATCTCGAACTGGGGTAGATTACACTGGACCTTTAAATATCATGACTAGATGAGTGGGTACTATGATAGGCTATATAGCAGTTTCTGTTTGCATGTCGACCAAAGCTGTCCACTTGGGGATGGTCGAAAATTATTTATCCGAGTCTTTATCGCGGCATTTAGTAGTTTTACCTCTCGTAAAGGACAGTGTTTTGACTTGTATAGCGACCGTCGGACGAATTTTGTTAGAGCTTTCTCAGAATAAAAGAATTTCTTGCAAGACTTTCATTCTCCTTATAAGCTTCACAGTCAGCTGCTAAGATTAGATCAAAACTGTCACTTTAACCCTCCTGCAGCTCCTTACTTTGGCGGGTTGTGAAAGGCTGCCGTAAAATCCACCAAATACCATTTGAAAAGGTTGATGGAAAAACAAGTTCACACATTTGTTGAGTTCTCCACATTATTGTGTAAGGTGAAGGCTTGTTGGATTTTGCGTCTTTTGACTCCACTCTCGGACGACCCTTTCGACCTTTAAGATCTTACACTATCTCATTTTTTGAATTACAAACTGGCTTACTTAGTACTAGAACCTAAACTAGAAAGATAAAAGTTTAACCCCCTTCGTAGCTGGAAATTTATTTGTTCTTGCTTACAGCAGTTCTGGATACAGTGGCCGCAAGAATATCTATCGTCATTACGTGTTCGTCAAAAATGGTATCTTAAGCAGACACCTATAAGGATTAACGATTTTGTTCTAATTTAAAATGCAAACTGTCCACCCGGAAAATGTCCGTTAGATCGTGTGATTGAAGTTTTCCCCGGTTCTAACACATTCACTCGACCCTTGGTCAAGCTTGTTACATTAATTCCTGCCAAGAAAATTTGAAATTACGAAAATTTATCGAAATAAAATAAGTTTAATTTAATATAAATCTTTGCAAAAGGTCAGCGGACCTTCCTTTGACTACAGAATTTGAAGGTACTACAAAACTATTAGATCTAAGTTTTATTTGATTTATTAATACTGATCAACAAATCAGCGAATTCTTTTCAAAATTTTTATTTAAGGTTTTGTAAAACTTAGAGACTATCACAAAATAATATCAATATTAAGATTAAATTTTATTCATCTTACTTAATAATTTGTTTAGTTTGTCCCGCTAGCTTCCACATACCAACCCGGGGGATTGATAAAATCAGTCTTTTTTCGGTCCGTTTCGAAAAAGTAAACGAACTAACCCGGGGAAATGTTCCAAATTTAGTTTAAGGCCTAACGTGTAAGGTATGATTAGTATAAGTGAGAGAGAGAGCATGATCCGTGAGCTAGCTATAACATTGTTTGAGGAGTCGCCAGCACGAAACTGTAGGGTCCGTGTGCACAAATACACATATATATATACACACATATATATGTCCAAAGACACTACTGCTGTGCCGAGCGCTGTCCTTGGCCGGCTCGAGTCAGTCTCCTTTCGTTAGCGCTAACAGCAGGAAGGGCTTCAGCTTTTCTGCTCTTTATTTATTCTCGTGCTATGCACTAAACAAAAGCAAGAAATTCTTTACACTTTGATGTAATTTTTCCGCTCATTTCGGTGTTCAATCTATTTTCTAGCATATATTTTGCTAGCGTCAGTTTTTTAGTGTCGTTTTATTTTGTTGTTTATAGTTCTTAAACTAATACGCGAGAAATCAATAAGTGATTCAATTACGCATTACATTGCTTAACCTTTGTATTTTGAAACTGTTTGCTACATTTTGCTATTTTGCAAATTAAAGTTAGATAAATTGATGTTACTTTATTTACTAAAACATTCAGCAGTGTTAAGTCTTTCTATATCAGTTTAATTTTTATGTGAAACTAATTGTAAAACTAGTTGTTATATTAGATTTGTTCAGACATGTATTCAGCCTCTTGTCATTCGGATTATTAGTCCTTGGCATTACTAAATTTCTTATCTATCAATCTATCTTATTTTGTCTACAGTACCCATGGTCCCAACAACTCCATAAAACAACAAGCCCAGCTAGTTGTTAAAATTAAAAAAAAATGGTATTTTTTAGTGAGTAACAACTGATTTTTTTTTTTTAAACTATGTCTAAAATGTTATACGAATATTAGAGAAAATATCAAAAAAGTCTTTTTAAGTTGTATTTATACATAATTATTAAATTTTTTTCCCTGAGGATCAGGAGAAAATTTTTTGTAAAAAAAAAAAATTATACGATTCCTCTATCCATCAATCAATCTATCTATCTATCTATCTATCGATTATTCCTACCCATTGAGAGTGTTTAATCCTAAAATACCTTCTAGCAACCATTTTTTTCCAATCAATCTCTCCTAGCACATGCCTTACCTACCCTACTTTTAGCTCTTTTTCCCGCGATCCGATTACCTACCTATCCCCACGCTTTCGTACCCACTAGTCCCACATTTGCCCACGGCGACCCAGGATAGACTCCACGGGTCACCCCGTGAAGATAAAAAACCCCTATTCTGAGAGAAGAAACCATTACGAGGACCAGCCACCAGGGCCAATTCCAGCCGGAAACAACTCCAAAAAAATTTCCAAGTTTCTCCGACTGGGATTCGAACTACGGCCTTGCTTGAGCAGCCGTACCTCGTATGACAATGACTTGTACCTTAGACAACTGAGCTACGACCGTTCCCAAATGATTACTCTATTTTTAAAGGTAAAAAATTCTTGTCAATGATATTGGCTGTAATTGCATCTGTATTACATCTATAAGAAATAATAACTCATAGAATTTTTTGCTTTCTTTCAGATTTTATTATTGTATAAAGTCTTTTTTTTTTAATCGTTTTTTATTAAAAAGTATGATTCTATTTAAATTTTATATAAAAAATATTTAAAAAATTCCCATTATTAAAAAAATAGTTATTTTCTAAATGCTAAATAAGGAACTAACTAATAATTTACGTTTGTAATCCCTAATACCATTCTGCAAATTATCACTAGCAGTAAAAAGTTATTAAGAATCTCAATGAACGAATTTTTTTTGTGAGATGACTTAGAATGACATTTCAAGTGCTGCAATGTAAATCAATTTAAATAATCTGTTATTAAATTAATTTGATGGTTTCAATCAATCTACATCATTTTTTAACTACTGTAAAGTCTTCTACAAATTAACAATGCTCCTAAGTTTTTCAATATTATAGAATCAATATCTAGATATTAAGAGATATTTTTTTCTACCCTTATCATATTTTATCATATATTTGTTTATTTGATTATAATCCAAAAAATGTGTAATTTAGAAATTTTAAGAAAACCAAATTATGAAAGTCAATTTATTATAAAAGTGATGATGAAAAGCTGAGAGGGAGCTGAGGAGTAGGTAAGAAGAGAATTGACGGGGAGGCGGGAGGTAGCTGAGGGGTATCTGATGTAAAGCTGTTAGAGCGGGGGCCAATACAAATTTTATTAGCTTAAAAATTACACTAAAACGGAGAAAAAACTCTCTTACTTGGAAAAGAGCCAGGGGAGAGCTACGGGGGAACTGAGGAGGATCGGGGTGAAGGGTGGGGGGGGGGCGCTGAGTCTAATTTTCGTTTATACAACTGTATAATATAGAAAGATATATGAACCGATACGGTGATGTCGCGGTAGAGTTGCAGTTTTGTCGATCTCCAGAATCATGTCGTGTACATACGGGCAATGATAGGACTCGGTTCAAGTCTTGCCGTTTGCCTCGAGGTTTGCTTCTGCTGCTTTTTTCCCCTGGGTTCAATCAAATATTTTACTTACGTTGCGGACAACGTGAGCAAGAGGTGCGCAGGAGTTGGATCCAGGTGCATGTGCCCTACACCTGGACATAGACACCTGGACCGAACTTTGGCAAAACGACCGCACCGGGCCGTTCCGGGTTAGGTTTCTTTCCAACCCACAGGACCGGTCCTGGGCGGATGCAGAATGATTGCTAGTCTCTCCCTACCCCCTCCTTTCCATCTTCTTTACTTTCTCCCAAGTGCTGAGTGGCCTGAGAAGTTCCTTTAGAAAAGAGCTCGACGTATAGCACTATGATAGAAAAAAAAGATTATATATATATATATATATACGTGACGTTCCACGTCAACTTATTTTCATGATTTAGAGGAATTATACTATAAGAAAAAAAGTGGTGAGGAACTAAAGTTTGTAATGAAGCAGACAACTCCTCTACGAAATCATAAAGTAGTAAACACTATTTTTTCAGAGCGCATCGGTCAGAAGACTGCCAAGTTGAAAAACAAATTTTTTTCGTCCCACTTTTCTCAATGTATGTGTAAAATTTATTAATACAGGGCAGTGCTTGCAGTTGTTTCAAAAACATGATGGTTATTGGACTTTATATATAACTAAGATGAAGCAATTATACTATTAGATATACAGGGCAGTGCTTGCAGTTGTTTCAAAAACATGATGGTTATTGGACTTTATATATAACTAAGATAAAGCAATCGGTAAAAATAGTGATCAAAATGTCACAATTAACAGTCAACTTTGATAAACTAGCAGCGTTGATCATGGCTTTCAAATTTTGATGCAATACGCAGACACATACACTGTGGATACCTCTAGAACCAGCTATTACGCACCATTGTGGTCAAAGTTCTGCGAATTTGCTTAGACCGATAGAAAATTCAGAATTTTGCTCTTTAAAATGATTAAAAAGACTTTTAATGTCACTTAACAATAATCGTCTCTGCATTTTGACTTTAGAGTCATCGACAATGACGGTGACTGTATCTTTTGTGTTAGGCATAATCCTACTATTTATGTCGCTGTTATAAAAATCTAATACTATTTGGACAGTTTCATTAGACAATAATTTTTCTTCTTTTACATAAGGAGTAGCCAATATACACTGCGATTTACGCAATTCTCTTGCTTTTGCAACAAGGCTTCGAGAAGCGCCAAACTCTATAGCAACCTTAAGATTACTTTAGCATTCAGGAGCTACAGTAAGAACGCTTATGCGTTGAAGATTGTTTTCAGGTAGACTTAAAAACTTATCCTTTAGGGACGATTGTTTAATATGGCGATATAAATCATCTATTCATTGGATTCCTTACTGTCAGATTTTTTGGGCAAAAGAACTGCACAGATGTTTGGCAAAACACCTCCCTGGGGAAGTGTCACATGAGCGAGCAACTTGTTGAGCTCCTCGTCGTTGCGAATGGCCAATATGAGATGACGAGGTATGATTCTGGTTTTCTTGTTGTCACGGGCTGCGTTGCCTGCTAACTCCAGCATCTCCGCGGATAAGTACACGAGGATAGCGGCCATATAGACCGGAGCACCGGCACCAACTTGCTCAGTGTAGTAACCCCTCCTCAGGCAGCGGTGGAGGCGGGAAACAGGCAACTGCAGTACAGCCCAGGAAGAGCGACTTTTGGCCTTCGACCTGGCCACTTTTCCAGTACATTCTTTGCCACGCATAAATAGATGTTTAAAAATAAGTTTTTTTATTTTTTTTTAATTCTAAACTAAGAAATTTTCGTTTTTACATGACAATATCAACATAACCGTAAAAATATGAAGGTCACGTTTAGTAACTTGGTACGTGGTTTACGGTAACAAAAAATGATAATCAGGTATATGCTAATTATATCTTTTTTCTTTTAACTATTCTATATAATTTGTTAATTAACTCACAAAATAACCTCTCAAGATCACGTAAATGAAAATTTGGCATTAAATTCTTGACGTTTATTGTTACGCCTTTCATGGATTTATTCTAAATAATTAGTTACATTAGAAAACCATATGATCTTTGAGTGGCCTTAGGGGACAAAGTCAAGGTCTAGTTTGATGTCGCTGACTGGTGATCCTCATTAAACTCAAAAGGATTTGTTGAAAATGTTTTTAGACAGAGGTACTCTAGAAAGGATAGTAAAATGCGTAGATTAAAAATAAATTGTCCTTAAAATGACTTCTCAAGTTTATTAAAGAAATTGATGGCTATTATAGGGACATTAATAAATGCGTATCTAGAAATAGGTCGTCCTCCAAGTTGTCGTTTAAAGTAATTTAAAAAATATTTGTCAAATCTAAATTTAGACATAGATCTTTACGCTTTATCTTAGTCGGTGATAACAATAAGAGTTTCTGTATAGATAAAAACAATTTACCTTAAAATAAAAATTTTTATATTTATATGAACACAATTATACGACGCGACGCCATATTGGATTATTAAAAAATTATTTGGCTCTGTTCCGTGAACATAAATTCTTGGTAAATTAAAAACACGTCATAAGGCTAGTACTGCAAGATAAAATATCTTACTTTAAGATTATACTCTACTTAAATGGATTTTTGTTGATATTTAAACGTTAACGACACCGTATTGAATCCGCCATTTTTCAAAAATCATTTCTGACTACGCAATCATCGTCAATCATGCTATCAGTGAAATGTAATGTAATTTTCTCCTAAATGGTTGCTTTTTCTGAGATATGAAGATTTTAATTTTTGGAAAAACACGATTTTAGACCTTTACGACGCCATATTGGATACATCGAATGTTATATGGCTGTTTGAGTCTATATTAATTATTGCCGGAGCAAAAAAGTATTTTCAGGCAAATTTTTTATGATAATATATCTGTTTCTGATTATTATATACTATTTGAATTGCTTTATGGTAATATTTACACGTTACTGCCATCATTTTAGATACGCCATTTTTGATTTCACAAAAGGCCTAACAGATTTTGAAAGTACTCATTAATACCAATTTTTTAAGCCCTGGTACATATTTTTTGGTTGCTCTTAATTTTGGCCCTAAGGGTGGCACATTTGACGCGGAATGTCACATGCGTATGTAGAAAGACAATCATTTTATTAAAAAATCTGGAAAAAATTACTCATTTCCAATTACTTCGCGCTGACAGCACTGATTGTAGCGACATTTGTGGCCTGAAGATGTGACTACAGTAGCTTAATAGACATGCCGAATTCCACGGTTGTTATTATTTGAGGATAATGTAAAGTTTTTATTATGACCATACACAATTATATTATGTTCGGTAATTATATATCTATTTAATATGAAATCTTCTTAAATCCTAAAATAATAATAATAAATAAAATTTTAACACGTCTATCTAATTGCCTTTTGGGCAGTGTGGAAAAGATAGATAAAACAGTTTGAATGCATATTTTATGTTATAATTATGAGCAACACAAAACGATTTTGTCGAAAGTAATTTATACTATTATAAGATTAAGTGACAAAAAAAAAAATGTATTGGAATTAGACAGTTCATAGTATATTTAATATTTGTTGAGTCAAAATCACAGACAGAGAACAATACTTTTATTTTCTTTAGTTGGATTACAATAACAAATAATTTAGCATAATGGTGGTGGAAAATGTGTACTTTAAAAAAATCTTGGAAAAAACAGTAATTTTTTTCTTTATTTTTAGAGCGGGTAGGGAGCCTAAAGAATCATGTAAGTGGCTGTGAAGAGGGTGTCGGGGGTGTGGGGGTGGTATAAGGAGGCATAACCAGATTTTCTTGGGTTCAGTTCACAGAGAAAATAAGCGAACTTTCTTTTGTTTCGCGGGGGGGAAGGGTCGTGGTACGGGTGCGAAATGCCCTACACAAATAACTATATAATATAGAAAGATGTGGATGTATATGTATATACATATAAACTAGTAGGGCTTCGGCCCCTTGCGCGCTCCGCGCGCCAACCCCCCTGTCTGGATACAAGTCATTCATTTTATTCCCTATTTTCATCTTCCTAATTTTTTACCTGATGCAAAAGTTTAATACATCAATAGATTTGAATAAACTACTAAAAAAATATATTTTTTGGATGGTTCAAATATTTCATAAAAATTAATTACAAAAATGAAAATTTTCTTTCGAAACATTATTCTATTTTTACTTATTATAAACAGTAATTTTTTACATTTTTTTTTTTTCTTCTAAAAATATGTTTATACTGAAAAAATATAGTCTTAATTATATCAGTATGTGATTATATACAAGATATTAACAATGTCTATGACTATGTATGTTGATTTTATAGTATTAAAATTTTGATTACACATAATACTTGTGAGTCGACTCTGATACTCTTAAATATTATTCTAGACAAATCTAATGAGAATATTTATATTAATTTTCTAATTTAAGTTCTTAATAGTATTCATAAAAGTTTATTACCTCATAAACTAATTTTTAAATGAGAGCAGTTCTTATGTTAATAAGAAATTTTATTTAAAAAATATTCATTATTTTCATTCTTTGGCCATAGATATCTCAACGTTAGCGAACATTACTATGATTGTTTTAGTATTTTTGACCTACATTGTGGCAGTCAGTGACGATCACATATACATGTATATTTAAAGTATAGTATGTCACCGAATAATTTCTAGAAGAAAAATAATCATGTAGAACAAGATTTATTTATACAGTTATTGAGTAGTTGGCTTTAAAAAATTACTTTATGCATTTTTATATATTATATAAATATGTATATAAATATTTTATATGTATAAATATACATACATACACACATACACAGAGTTTATACAAAAAACTCTAAATAAATAATGAAAGTCGAGATATACTGTAGAATATAGTTCTGAAAAAAGTATTTGACTGGTGGCTAATCGTGCAATATTTCACAGACATACAAATATATATATATATATATATATATATATATGGGTCGTTCTGGTGAAACTTGCACTATTGGTGTCCTGGTCTCGTGCGCAGAATTAGGAGTAAAATAGGTAACCCTATGGGTGCCAAAGTACGTGTAGTGTTGGTGTTCAATTGTTTCATGCCATTAAATCAAATTTTAAAGTGTACACTTTGATCTACAGATCATCGACGGGTCAAAATATCAGTTCTGTAACCTGTTTCAATCGAAAATTACGCTATAATACGTGATGGTGGGCAAAAATAAGCAAAGTGAACGCTCTCTTATAGTAAATATCTCAAATTACAGCCCCTTAACTGAAAGTTTTCGTTATTTTGACGTCTGTATTCAATAAACCCTCCTGTCACGAGCTGTTAAATTTTTGTCCTGCAATTTAGGTAAAAAAGTTTGCATCGACATTGATAGCATTTTTCGATTACTGTACACCAATCATGAACCTTTAAAACCACTGGCTTTCATAGTTTAAATGTCAAACTATTATTTACACACG
>JAPYYV010009751.1:0-12750 GCA_030522625.1 Copidosoma aretas | reverse complement strand
ACGTATACTTACAGATGGAGGTTTGCGGTTCACGGTGCAGAGTATTATATAGGAAATATTATTGTGTGTATTAAATAAATACGACGTTTTGATACTTCATTTGAGCTTTAATCGACAATAATAGAGAAATAATGGGGATTTCGTACATTGTTACTTTGGACAATGATGCGTATACGCTAGTACAAACAAGACATTGTTTCTTTTTCTGTCGATGAAAAAAAAAAAAAAAATATGATTTATTAAAAATACTTTTACGTAGAAAAAGAAGAAAAACCATTAGGAAGATTTATTCTCGTTACACAATATCGGGGTATTTTTTTTCGTACAAAGTATACAGAAAATTGCTTCTTTCAATACATTCCTGATCAATATATCACAAGTCGACCAACTACACTCTCATTAATATATTTATATATAACTAAAGTCTAGAAGCTCTCACTCATTATTAAATTAATGAGCCAAGTGTTAAATTACAATTTTAGAACCACCATACATTCACACCTAATCCCTTGCTCAAAGTGTACAATTACACTCAAGTACAGTTGCTTAATCCATACATCAAAAAATTAAAAAATAAAAAAATAAATAAAAAAACAAACAAAAAAAAAAAAAAAAAAAAAAAAAAAAAAAAAAAAAAAAAAAAAAAAAAAAAAAAAAAAAAAAAAAAATCAAATATCGCTGAAGTTGAAGAGGAACATCAATATACGTGTCTTTCTTGTCGTGGCTGGAACGTGATTGAATCAACTTTAAAAAAATAAAAATTATTAGAAAACAAGATTTTTAGCAAAACCTACTGGTAGTAACAAATGGCAGCTAATATATTATGAAGCAAAGAGAATCGACAAAGTTTTAATATACATTACTTTAGGTACAGTATAAAAGAAGAAAAAAAAACAAAGCGTCAACGAATATTCCAGCCTGTACGCGATCCCTCTCAAGGGTTTATAAAACGTCGTCGTCGTCATCGTCGTTATCGTCCAAGTCCACTATGTCAACAGTGTTACCCTTTTGTTATTGAGTAAACCTATCGTTGAGAGTTCGTCCTGTTACGCCGAAATTGCCGGACAGACTGTACATTACTTCGGAGAAGCTCCGGTCCTCGAGATCGCCTTCGAGACCGATTACGTTGTTGTGACCGATTGCGTTGCGATTGATATTCCTTGCGCGCGAGCGCGACCTTGATCTTGCGCGCCTCTGCGGCGGACGCCTTGGCGACTTTATTGGCTCCTGCAAATCGGTTGACAAATTTCTACGATAGAATTATGAAGCGTTTATTATACTTTGATTGGATGTAGCTAAAAAACTGACACCATACTGACGCTTCCGACGAAGAACCCCACAAGTATGACGTCACCCATGTTATTCTAAATCGGTGTCATACTTGTAGGGTTCTTCGTCGGAAGCGTCGATATATATGTACAATATATGATATAGATACAAGGACTTACTGTTTTCGGTACTATCGACTGGAAGTTTTTTAAACTCTGTGCGTACGGCGATTTTGATCGCATCCGACGCCCGCTCATCGAATTCTGCGACTGATGGTAGAGGGCCAATGAGGGGTGCTGTTTAGAGACGTACTCGTTCAGGGAGCTCATGTAATCGATGGGCGCGGCTTTTGCTCGGACGGTGCTGAAATTCATACGTTCATGTAATAAATAATGTTTCACAATTTTACATTGATTTAGAGATATTTCTGTATAGGATACGCATTCACGTATATCTAGGGACATAAATTTATTGCTTCGTACTTCACTCTCATAAGCTTCTGTTCGTACTGTGCCCGCCTCATCATTTGATCGGAACGTATACTCCCGACACTGTAACGTCTCTGTCGTCCTAGAGGTGGTAGATTATTTCCAGAGGCCGAAAGCTAAAATACATCATACAGAGTCACTACATGATTAGTATTTTCATCGAAACATAAAATCCAATAAAAAATTAATAGTACTTTATAAATATGTACAATGCATACCTGCAATGCGTTCTGCATCTTAAGATTTTTGTTCTGCCTCTGATTGACGGCGTTATTGTTCATCATCATCATCGTCATGTTATTGTT
The DNA here is from genome assembly GCA_030522625.1 of Copidosoma aretas. Taxonomy (NCBI): domain Eukaryota; kingdom Metazoa; phylum Arthropoda; class Insecta; order Hymenoptera; family Encyrtidae; genus Copidosoma; species Copidosoma aretas. Next base: position 10,688 of record JAPYYV010009751.1, on the reverse strand, counting down.
CCTGTTCTTCTGGATAACTCGATTTCTGTAGGCAGCCTGAGCAGCCTGATAGCCCAATCTGTTGTAGACGGACGACTCATCGTCGTCATCGACGTCGTCGTCGTCCTCGTCGTCCCTCAGATCCGGGAGACTGTTGGCCCTGTGCAGGAAGCTTCGGCTCGGCGACGAGTAGTTGCTGCTGTTCTGATAGTTCATCCTGCTCCGGCTCCTGCTGCGCGACTGTCTGAATCCACCCCAGCTCTCGCCCCCGCCACCTCTGCGGGGACTATAACTGTTCCTTGTGTAGCCGCCACCGTTAAACTGGCCCATTCTGTTGAGGGACACGGAGCTCCGCGATCTTCTCATATTGTTTTGATGATAGGGCACGTAGCTGTTGTAATTGTTGTAATTATTGTACCGCTTCTGGACGAAGCCGCCGCGCACGCCGTTCTGCGGAAATCTTCTGTACGGGGCACCGCCACCGCGGTAATTATTTCTGTTGTTATTGTTGTTGTAGTTATTGTAATTGTTGTTGTAGTTGTTGCGGTTGTTATAATTGTTCATCATGCCGCGGTTGTTGCCTCTCATCATGTTCCCGCGGTTGTTCTGACCGCGACCGCCCCTCATATTGCCGCGGTAGCCACCACCGCCACCGCCCCTCGTGCCGCCGCCCCCGCCTCTCTGATAGGGGCCTTGGCTGTTGGCCCTCTTCTTCTTTTCCATTTTTATAATGTCATCTTGAAAGTAAGAAAATTTCACGACTTTTTGGTGAGCGTACGGCCTCAACAGCGAGATTTTTGATATGAATATGTATATATATATTTTTTTTCTAGCATGTAATGTTTAAATGTTTAATTGTTGGAATATAACTGTATAGTGGTACATAACGTGTGCGCACGTCCTTATAATATATTATTTCTTGGACAGTTATTTTTTTTATATCTGATATTTTTCATTCTGTTAACGATTTGGATATTTCATAATTTTTAAAAAGCGCTATTCAATTAGATTTGTCAAGTTTGCATGGATCTTGACTCCTATTGTAGCTCCGCAAAACCGTCATTTCTTCTTAAACAGTTTGGTGTGTATATCTATATATGCGCGCGATAGGCGTCAATCCAATGGGGCAGAGCCCGACCACGTGCATTCTAAACTGGATCCTGGCGTATCAGGCGAGCATGACGCCACGAGAGGTTGTTTCGCGCCCGTTTGGAGAATCCGGCAACCCGGCATACGCCATTTTCAATCATACCTCGAATCATACCTCTCGGTACCAGGCAAACACGAGCCTCGAGAAGGTAGCAGATATATTTGCCCGTCGCATTGTGTGCATATTATACACATGTGTACATATTGTACTGCACTTGTTGCGAGACTCGACGAGAGCGGTGCAGCCGTCAAAATTCAAAATTCTGCTCTAAACTACCAGGAGCACACGTGCGCTGAGAAGGTGGCGCGTATATTAATATATGTTTGCGGCCTCGAATAGCCCTGTTTATGCTTCCAAAAGTTTTCTGGGACGTCCGGAACTTGAATTTTACTCCAATAGTACCAGGAACACACGATAGTCGAGGAGTTCTCTCTCTCTCTCCCTCTCTGATGGACCGGTGTTTTCGAGTGCCGCGCACGTAATACTTGCGGGTGATGGCAGAGCGGCAGAGCTACGCGGGTATCAGGAGCGCATGGGCTGTCGGGAGGTTGGCGCGGCGCATACAGATGCATCAGCGCGGGCGTCATGCGAGTGGTATTAGGTGTATAATGCACGTATTATACATATTATATTTTAGACGTATACTTGATTGCCTTGCCTCGCATATAACCGAGCCGGAGAATTTCAAAATTTCGCACATACGTGCTAGGAATCCAGAGGAGCGAAAGAGGTATAGATACCCAGCATCCTCGGGGTCCGCAAAAGTAGCGGCATTTTATTACGATGTCCGTCAGTGCTCTCCCCGAGCTATTAGGAAAGCATGAAACCGGAGGAGGTCGCATAGCTGAGGAAGCTGCGGAATCGGCGTGCGTGTCTGCATAACGACCGGAGAATTTCAAAATTCTCATCCAAAAGATTGGGAGAGCATCAAAACCGAGGAGTACGTTAGACGCCACCGGGAGGACGAGCGCTGCAGAGAAATCCTCAAAAGCGCTTTCTGGGACGTCTGGATTTCAAATAGTTTCTCCGCGTACCAGGAGAACACGAGAGCGCAGAAGCTCGTCGGTTGCGGTGTATATTGATATATATGTATATACTACGTGCGCACGTATTGATTTTCGGAGCAATTTTTGAAGTATTGCGATAAAAATGTTTTTGACTGCTTGCTGCTTTCCAAGAAGTGTATGAATGAACAGAGGATTGTTTAAATAATGTATTTTTATGACAACTAATTGACTTTTGTGCGAAAAACTTGTTTCATTTCTAACCTCCAAGAGAACTTTGGAAGAACAGGTAGCCCAATTGCTTAATAATTTCTTTGAAATATTCCAAGACAATTTATAATTTTGATAAATGAATAACCTGCAAAGGTTAAACCATCAGAAGTGATTTGGAAAAATTAATTCTACACTGAATTGTAATGTGCATTGAAAAGAATAAAATATAACTCTACTTAGTGACTTCTGATGGATAAAATACAAATAAAAAATTTATTGAAATATAGCAGAAAAAGGCGGAGATTACTACACCTCTCAGTTGGTGAAATACGTCAAGTGAATATAAAAATAATTCACAAGTGGAATACAAGTGTAAGTAAGTACAATCATATTCAAATCTGCAAAATAGAATACAACGTGAAATCGAGGGGAATGTGACTTTATACAGATAGTCACAGAAAAACGAGAATAGCTTCAAATAAGAGCACTTGTAAACATTGATGATTCACATCTAGTTTCTACTTCTAGACAATCTATTTTTACGTGATTTGGCCGGCACAGCATCACTCGTGTGGTTGAGATTCAGAAAAGCATGCGCTCCAGAGCAACTCGTTTCGAAACATCATGTGAATTGCTCCAAGGTACAGCTTTCCTTCAAACTTTCTAGCCGGCACTTCAAGGCTTTTCATGGATTTCCATAATTGCTTACAGGAAGCACCAACAATGCACACACCCAACTCGGTGCTGTGTAAAACATCTGTACATTTTCCTCGAATTATTTCCTTTCCACACCTTTACGTATCCATTTTTCTCGCATTTACAATTTACGGTGATTCGCGCACACAAATTAATACACACCCACACAAAACCATTGGAGCGCAGAATCGCAGATGCCAGATAAGTAGTATACTTATAGGTATCGGCGCTTCGTTTCATGCTCCAGTTTACAGTTTACATACGCATGCTCGTGTGTTTTTGCAGCTTTGTCTTTCCATCCATATATCCCAGGTAGGTGCGTATGAATACATAACATATCATTACTTTGCAACAGTATACACTTATATCATCCATGATGCTGTGTTAAAGTTATTTATATATCAACCGTGATCATTAATAATAATATCAATATTGGACTCGCTGTTGGAAGGCATTGTAGAGTTGTTGTGGTGCACAGGGGGGGGTTAGGCGGGCAAACGTTCGCGACTTTAAAGAATCAGCAGCAGCACGACGCGACAATTCTGCTCGGCCGACGAAGACGACGCGTCGCCATCTTTCCCTCAGAGCCGCACCGGGGCCGGGAAGTGGCTTCTGGTACGACGAAAACGACACGACCACAACAATACCGCGCATTTATTGTTGTTACTTTCGCTGCCCGTATAGACCGAAAACTGGAACCGTACAACCGTGGGGGGAGGAGGAAAGGGTTCCTTAAAAAAATGCAGCCGTACGCTCACGCAATAATGACTATAATAATCATAGCTGTACAATTCTTTCACTTTCCTAGCGTGTATTCATTAATGACGTCGAGGTTATTTTTTAATTCTATATGCTAAATATTGAACTAGTTGGCGGCGAAGATGCGGAGCTTGCACGTTTCTTATACTAAACATTATGCACATACTAATGTTGATAATAAAATATCTCTGATTCTGGACGAAGATAGTAGTTGTAGTATATAGGTGGGTGATGGGTAGGTAAGCAGATACTTATTGATTTATGTTATACTTTTAGCAGTTGAGCTGCGGCGTTGAGTCTACATAGTCGACCAACTGACTTACCAAGTGACATGTTAACTTTTGCCTCGATTTCCGCCATGCTGGCCCTATTTTTCTCTCGCTCTCTCTTCTTTATTAACTACTTGTTGCACATAAATGTTTAAAACGTTGGCTCCGTTTCTCGTTGTTGTAAACTTCTTCTGTTTCTTCTTCGTGTACTTGTTACAACGCGCGGGTTACCGACAAATATATACTTATATATAAAATTAAACGAGTTGACTACACGAACACGACGAAGGTACGTACGCGACTGACATTATAGATTATAGGTAGAAATGTAGAATACGACGGCAACATGGCCGCTGCTAGTGGCTGCGATCTTTCCGCTAGGCGCACGTGGCGCGATTTTACGAATTGGTGGATTCTTGATTTTTTTTTCGCGTTTACATTATTGAATACAAATCATTATTTTACACTATATTGAAAATGAACATATTTTTCTTATTGACAAGAAAATTTGTTATACCTTGTATTATGTGTCATTAAAATTGTTTAAATAATCTGCCCGTCTGTCAATTAGGTAGACTTGAGTTACTATGTAATACATATACTATATACTTATATTACAGACCCACCTAAGTGAATTCATATACTTATATTATCATTATGCCTTTACATCGATCATTACACCCAGACTCGATGATCAAAGATAATTTAAAGATCAAGGTTTTTTCACGAGATTTGATTGATATATAGTCAGTATTTCTGTTATCGTTTGATTTTTGTTTTCCATTCCCTGGTTGTTTTTATTTTTTATTAAATACTCGCAGCAGATTATAATTCATCAAATTCACACTCTAATCGAGGTCTGAATTGAAATCAACTTTTGTGCACAGACAAAATTAAAATTAATTTAGCTTTATGGGGTTCTTATACATACACTTTCATTATAATTTATTGTATACAAAAATTATTGTCAAGCCACTCCAATTTTTTATGCAAAATACATGTATATAAATTCTATTAAGTTGGAATATTTAAAAAAATTGATTCGCCATTCTAAGAAGAGAATTTCTGGTGCTTGAGTACAATGTGCAAACAGAAAAAATAGACCAAAAAATATGTAACGTTAACTGCAAGTAAAAATAAAGCAAATACGGTAGCTAACTACTGTATTAAAATGTCGAGGGAAAAGTATGTGATCGCAACTATATATGAATGATGTTGAAACAAACTATTTTACTTTCCAATTTTGTCCACCATTTCTTGGTCCGTCAAACTTTGTTAATTCCGGTGTACAAAAAAATGCATACGACATACTTATACATAATCTTTATGAAAACATTATGAGTGAAAATAGTAGTATCGCCTGTTCTTTCTCGTGTTACGTGAAAGATCAACATTCTAATCTAAATTTATTCCATCCAAGTGACATTACATTGATGATCAGTGAACAAAAACCACGAGCCATGGCGACTATCGGTAAATAAAAAACGGGATTATTATTGGTCCACTTACGTACGTGTTGTTTACGATTATTTAATTCATTTGCATGAAAAAACACGAGCTATACATCGGAGAACAATTAAAATATACGTAATTACATAAAAGTAGCAAGTGGCGCCCGATGAACGAAAAATATTCGGAGGGTCCGATGCTGCGTGTGCGTGCGTGTGTTTTTTAGTACAAGCGGCGCGTGGGGCGTCCTATCTGTACATATATGTATACTTGAACCGTAATGTAATGATGTCTTCTGCGCACCGGGGCGGACGGCATTATAAAGAAGAGAGAGTAGGGTCTATAAGAAGAGCGCCTCCGCGAAAATACGCGTGTACGAGTACGTCGCCGTGCATTAATTCTCGCGCGCGCGCCTCGGCCTATCCTCCGGAGCCGCTCTCTCAAACACAAGCCGCGCACGGGTTTCCGGAAAATCGAGGGAGATGCTGCGATTCTGCCCGTAAATCGAGAATATTTCGTTTGCAAAATAAACGAGTGCATGTTGAAAAATTTGTAACGAACAATCTTGCCATCGGTTATCTGATATAATATGCGTGGTGTTTTTCTCTTTGCGCAGGTTGAGTTTGAAGATAATGGAGAAGTTCGTGGAAGTTCGGGAGGCCGCGAGGGAGGACTGTCAAGAGATCCGCGCTCTTATCCAGGTATGTATAATGTACTTCATTACGTTTTGTGCAATCGTAAACATTATTGGCCGTCCATTGGGTGATATTGTACAGCGCAGCTTTTACGCGCTGTACAGCCGTGCTTTCGAAAAGACAATTACTTACATTCAAAGTGCATGATTATAACATGACAGCGGTGCTCCGTACGCGGCACATTGCACTTTGTATAATTACGTTCTATCACCATGGGTGTATTGTGATGTGCGCTTCGTGCGGAGCAGTTTTTATTTTTAGAAGTCGACAGTTTATTTATAGGAGGCCTCTTCACGTGTATACGACACCACCTTACGTCTGATGTGTCTATGACCCGCTGCTGCGCGTTACTTACGCATCCATACATTTACGAATGAGCGCTAGGGTTACGGAAAATCCGGAAAGAAGATGCGATTATCATACAGAGTTCACGTATACTCTTTTCGTTGATTTCGATTTTTTCATTCATGTCGTAACGAAATATTGATTCCATTATTTTAATTCGATCTTCTGCAGGGGCGGCTCAAGACGTTCTGGCAAATGAGCCGTTCGTTGTATATAATCACGTGTGAAACTCAGGGAACAAATAAGCCTATAAAATAATTTTAAGGAAGTCTTGTTGAGCTTTAAAAATGAGATATCGTCATCACCGTTTGCTCTACTTACTTGCAAAACATATACTTTTCGTGACATTCACGACTACATAATAATATATACATAAATTTATGTTTTTTTTGCAACTGCAGGTTATAAAGAAGTTATGCACTTTCATTATTTTAATTCTAAACATCGTTTGCACGTGTCATAAAATCAATTCTTAATTAAGAACGAATTTAGTTGTTCACAATTTTTGTGCTACATCTCTTTGACGCATGAATGGAATAATATTATTAGTTCTTGAGGTGTTCGAAAAAATATTTCATTGATATTTTTTCCAGGATCGAATAATTTTTTGTGTAATTGTTCGTGTTGTACATGTTATTTAAAAATATACCTTTTACAACTATGATCGTGGTGTGGTATCAGCGAGAGGAGGATGTTATGGTTTCTTCTGTCTGTCGATGTTTGGTTTGGTGTATAAGCTTTTAAAAAGCTTTTTATTTATCCCTTCACTTCTATTCATCGAAGCTTTTTATGAAATTAAATTCTGCCAACTGATGCCGTCTTCTACGTATCTGCTTCTTTAATCCTATTACAAGTACTTATACTCATTATTCTTTTCTTCTTCGGGTAACAATTATTTCACTTGACAGACGAATTAACGTAATTGCAGCGAGATGTTTTCGAGACTTGTTAAATAGGCACATCTGTATTTTTAAACAGAATCGTACGTCATTAAGCGTCTTTTTTTCCTACTACCATTTAACATTCAAAGAAACCACAATTTTCGAAATAATTATTTCAACTCTCATCCTCCAACTTCACAGGAATTGGCTGATTTCGAAGAGATGCCGAATGGTCCGAAAATAGATTATCATGGTAAATAATGAAGTCATCGATCGAGTCTTATTTCGGATGAAATACAAATTTTAAGTATTGATAATGTTTAATACCCATAGTTTTGGAAAAAGACGGCTTCGACAGGGAAGACCCGCTTTTCAAGTGCTACGTCGCAAGCTGCGATGGAAAACTCGTCGGATACGCGTTGTACTTTTACATCTACTCCACATTGGACCTGAGAGCCATACACATGGAAGACTTGTACGTCACTCCCGAGTACCGCAAAAAGCACATTGGCAGTCGGCTCTTCGACACAGTTGCTAAGGTTGGCTCGCACGAATTGTCATGAAAAATGATTCTATATGTAACAACACACGTAATTGTTTCAGCAAACTTTTTCCGATAAATGCCCATATCTGGATTTCTCGGTACTCGGCTGGAATCCAGCGCAGGACTTTTACAAAAACAAGGGCTCGGTCGACCTTACGGAGATGGAAGGCTGGCATTTGTATCGTCTCAACCAGGATTCACTCAAGCATTTAGCATCAAGTTGGTGATTGTATAATCCGACGTTTACGTGATTTTTCTTTTTGTCCATACACCGATTATACGTACACGCGCTCGTCTTCGATTAATTTCAGATTATGCAAATTGTTCCTGCGAGGTGCGCCAAGCCAAGTCGAGGGATTTCGAAACTATAAAAATATTGGCTGAGGTGAGCCCTACAGATTTACTGATTTATTTGAAAAATTCGCCTGTAATGTAACGCTCGATGACAGCTCTTTGTTTATTTGGAAATAATTTTCTAAGGAGGCATCTAGTCCTAGAACAAAGATCAAAGACGAGAAGTCAAAGATTGCAGACGAAATATCGATTGCAATTGAAGGTAAACATTGAAATGATCATTTCCTATTGAATTTACACGTTTTTTCTAGTCGTCAAAAATATTTATCAATTTTAGAAAACAATACCAAAGGGGATCATACGTACAATGGATATCTAGTCGGTGTATTGAACGAAAGAGTGGTCGGATATGCGCTGTATTGTTATGCATATTCCACTTGGGAAGGAAAATCGATGAATCTTGTGGAATTTAATGTATCCCCTGGTGAGCATAGGTCAAATGTAAAAGACGATTTATTTTCCGCTGTCGCCAAGGTTTGTCTGAATTTCAATTTATTAAATATCAATTTTTTTTTTGTTATACAGAAAACATAAAAAATTGTATACAATTGATATTTTATTGACAGAAAGCGTATGAGGACAAATGCTGCCGGATCGACTTTTGGGTGTTGGATTCCAAAAATGAGGGCAAGTTTTTTGTTTCTAATGGCGCGGTTGATCTCACGGAGGACGAAGAATGGCATCTTTACAGATTATTCGAACTCACAAAGAGGCCATCCAGATAGTTTCTCTGTCAGCTTTACATTGATGATATTTACTATACTCAATAACCATTCTTAAAGTATTACGCACAATAATAAAAAATTAAAAAAGCTCTTTTTATACAAATCAGTCGTTTGATGAAAAAAATTCTTCTTGCTACCTCACTGAATTTTCGCGTTCTTAAATCTTTGTTTGAAAACTGCCAAGTTTTTCCTCGCGGAGCGTATGAATCGACGAATATGTACATACATACTAACGAGCAGATGCGTCGACAAAAGTTGAGAGCGCAATAGAAAATAAGTACTCATTTTTTAAAATCCAAAATCTTCGCCAAAAAAAACATAATAATACGTTAATTAAAAATTACTTGATTCCAAAGGTACAAATCACAGCCAAGACAATTTAGATGGCCTGCATCATGTTCATCGTATTTTTAAGCCAGAAACACTTTTCTTCCGAGGTGCAGCGATTTTTGTTCAGTCTTGAGGAGCGACGCAGGGCTGTAGTCTCTGTAGTACACACTGGGATGTTTTTCTTGGTAGCCGAGCGAGTGACAGGTCCTCGGACTGACGACGGTGCTTGTGCTCTGAAAGGTATGGAATATTGTCCATATACTGCACATTGATGCTCAAGGCGCTATTTAATTAGTCAGCTGGTGCGTGAAACTTTTCAAGTGCTGCACGTTTTGTATCTCAAAAGAAATCAAGAGGTACAAGAACGGTAAGAATGATTCACCGGGGAAAAATTTAATTTTTTTTTTCCTTCAGGCGTACGAGAACATTTTTGTCAATCTGGTGCACGCTTTGACTTACGGAGTAAAGAAACAACCATAGTTTGATTTGGCAAAGCTTAAAAGTCATCACGACCATCGCGAAATGACATGTACGCATACTCAAAGTGATGTAAAAAAAAAAAAAAAAACTCGCTCACCTCGACGCAGAAGGTGGGCTCTCGGATTTCAGTTGCTGCTGCTGCTCCTCCTCGTCCCGCATCTCCATCAACTGCATCTTTACCGTGGTAAAGTGCATGTGCACGCTGACAGGATCGAACTCGGTCCGACCGCATTTGTTGGCGCAGCCGTCGCGCGAACAACCGCACGGGAAGCCCCTCTGGTTCACCTGCAGGTTTCAGTTTTTCGTTTAAAAAAAAAAAAAAAAAAAAAAAAAAAAAAAAAAAAAAAAAAAAAAAAAAAAAAAAACAAGACCGATGGAAGGAAAGAAAAGATGTATCATCTCTCATCCGCAATACTTCCGAGTATACGAATAAGTCCGCCCGACCTGACACTCAACGCCGGCCCGAGCGCAGGGGCACTTCTCGGGATCGCAGCGGCCCCGGCAAGGGCAGCCGCATCGCCTCCTGCTCAGCCGGATCCTCTGGCAGCCCCGGCCCTCCGCGAGATCCAGCGCGTCGACCCCGGCCGACTTGAGCACGCGTCGCCTCTGTCTGGGGGACACCGGCCGGGGCGACGACGACGACGACGACGATTCCTCGCGCTGATGGGCCGCCTCGTCCGGTTCGCGCTCCGCGAGCGAGAAACTCTCCGACTCCAAACTCTTCGGCTCCATGCCCAGTGTGACGCCACCCTGGCGAGCATCGGGTGTGTGTTAATATTGGTGGCGCGGGGGTGGTTTTTTTTTTTTCGTCTCCA
>JAPYYV010009750.1:0-16715 GCA_030522625.1 Copidosoma aretas | reverse complement strand
TTACATGGAGATTATGTTGAAAAATAAAAAGAAATTTTTACAAAATTTATCGTTTTTCTTTTGTAGGCTAATTACTTATCGGACCACCCTCGTATGTGTTCAGAACCAATTTCGGCAATTTTCGATCCAACCATCCCAGTTTATATTTACACTGATGCTGCTCTACAGGGGGTTGGGGCGATATTAAAACAACGCTAAATAGATGAATCGATAAAACCAGTTTTTTACTTTTTACGCAAATTAACGGAGTCACAGAAGGAAAAAAGAGCAATTTATAATGAGTGTCTTGCTATAAAAGAAGCTATTTTATATTGGCAATACTATTTGATAGTACAAAAATTTAGTATCTTCACAGATCACAAGCCATTAGAAAATTTTAACATAAGAAAATGCAATGATATAGGATTAGGACAAATTTTAAACTACATGTCTTACTTTAATTTTCGAATAAAATATAACCCAGGTGATAATAATTTAGAGGCTGATTGTTTATCGCGTAATCCACTATTGGAAGAAAACAACAAGAAAAATAAAATATCAAGAAAAAATAGTCAATTTTCTAAGATTAGATGAAATAGTTAATAATCAAAAACAATTGAAGCTAGACAATAGTTGCAAAATTAAAAATAACATAATGTATAAAGTTTTGAATAGAAAAAAAATTTGGTTTACTGAAGAATTTGGTACTGAATTATTCAAAAATATACATAATAGACAAGGACATATTGGAACAAAACAGTTAATATTAAGAATCAGTCATTAAATTCTATTTCAAAAATACGCATAAACACAAAAATGATTTGCCACTTCAGTAAAACGTATATTAAAAATAAAACTAGAATAGAAAACTTCAAAGCTCCATTATCACAATATGCCCAAGCCTCTGAACTATTCGAAATAATTGCATTAGACACAATAGGAGGATTTTAAGGTAATAAAAGTACGAAAAGGTACCTTACATGTACTAATCGATCATTTCAAAAGATATGACAGATCAATACGCAGGAATTAACTCAAAAGAATTCAAACAATATTTAAAATCCAGAAAGATAAACTTAGTTTTCACCGCAGTAGATTGTGCTTTTTCTGATGGTCTAAATGAATGAATGAAACAAACGCGGGTCAATAGGATAAGATGTAGAATATTTGAAAACAAAGGTCGTCTGTGGTCAACACTAGCAGATAAATGTGTTGATAAATACAACTACGCGATCCACAGCTTAACAGGTTTCACGCCAAATTACTTACTAACCAAAAGATAAATAAATTTTACCGAATGAACTAATTCTAATAACGAAGAGATATTGATGGAAAACAGATTAATAGCCTTTCAAAATTCCAAAAAAATCTGTAATCAGAATATAATCTATTACGATAAGAATAAGATTAATATTAAGTACAACATAGAAGATTAAGTATATATACAAAGTAAAAATAAGTTAAACGGAAATAAATTGGACCCAATCAGAACAGGCCCATACAAGATAAAAGAAAGAGTATCAAACTTGATGTATATATATAATAGATAGTGGATTTCAGAAGATTAAATCAAATTTTTTTCATGCAAATAAACTGATTCCCTATCACATCTTCTAATACTTTGTCACGGGAGGGAGTGGATGTAAGTTTGAAGCCTTATCAAACTTAGCCGAGGATAGAGGGCGTGGGGGGTGGGGGGCGAACGAAAAATTGGAAAAATGATTTTCACGTGAAATTACGGGGAAAAGTACGAAGGAAAATGAACTTGATACAATCAAAGATAATTTTACAAAGAAAAGGAAGAGTTTTGTCAATCAGAAAGTACAGAAAAACTCTATGGTAATTGACAACTCAATCATCCGTAAAATGTAAAAAAAAAAGAAAAATAGCAGAGGGAAAAATAAAGCAAAAAGAAAAAGACATAGGTGAGTTTGGAAGTTTGTAAGTGATAGACTGTAGGATCTGCAACAACAACAAAAAAATACATAAAGCACACAATAATATCAGTCGGAAATAAAGTAATAAAAGATAATCCAGAGATATGCAGGTGGGAGTTGATTCATGTGAAAATATAAGATGTTTATGTTAGTAAATAACGCACAACAGTGAAGAACGAAAGTTCGAAAATATGTTGTACGTTATAAATTATAATATCATGTCAATGTAAACAAATTTTTTAATATTTCGTTGTATGTTTATTTAATTACATAAGTTACTATATTAAAAATAATATTAGTACTAATATAATAGAATAGGAATTTGTTATCGTTATAAATCAAAAAAAAGAAATGTAGAAGTATATAATAATCTATATAAGAAATGAAAAAATAATAAAATGAAAAATTCATATTTGAAAATGTTAAGAAAGAATTTAAAAATGATGTGTTATGATAAACTAATATACATAACAGATTCTAAAATGATTAAAAATAACAAAAAAAGGCTCATAACGGTTTCTGTAATAATAATGATTGCGTAAATATTTTATACATATACATATGTACCAATATTAACCTTAAATACCAATTACAGTCATTATCATTAAATTATTAACAATTATTTGATAAATCAGTAAACTCATTTCATATATTGACTATGTTCGTTCGAATTATTAGCGAATTTTTATGAGATCGCTTTGGATATCTATGTTTGCACGCATATATCTGTATTAGAAAATAAACTTTTGTATTTATTATTTAGACATAACAATAAAAATATTAAAATATGGGATTGGCGTGCTGAGCGCGCAGGGGGCGAAGCCCCACTAGTATATATATTTTACATATATATATATATATATATATATGTAAAAGTATCTTTTTTAGTTTGATATTTTAGATACATCACATAGCACTAAAAAAAGCTCACTTCTAACTTTCTTTAACATACAAAAAAAGTATATGTTAATAATTAATAACTACTATCAGATAATTAAGTCACTGTAAAAGAAAAAAAGATTAAGATTAAAGAAAATTGTATTAATAATTGTGAATACGAGCAGACAATTTAGTTACTGCAAAAAAAGATTAAAAAAGCGAATTATAAAGTTGCAATAATTGTTTTGGAATAATCTAAAAGAGACAAGCACCATTAATTTCCAAAATAAGTTTTCAAATTGCACTTTTCACACTCTTTCTCACTACACTACGTTGCATTAGCTATATTTCATACTTCTTCTCTGCAACAGTTCACCTCTTTTCTTTGTTCATCCACTGGTTTCTGTTCTTCTTTACCTCTATTTGATTTCTTGAGTTTTTATTTTCATCATATTTTATTGCATATTGAATTTTCAAGCTTTTCTATTCTTCTCTCTTTTTCTTCCCGTTCTTTGTTTACAGTATTATCCTGCTTACTTTCCCTTTAAATTCTGCCCGTATCATGTCTCGTTATTCTATGTCTTACTCCTCTCTTAGTATTTCAAGCCTCTTTTTTGAATTTCTTTCAATGTATTCTCTTTCCTTGTCTTTGTCTTTTCTCGTATACTTTCCTTCACTATCCTCGATTTTAAATATCTTTTTTTTTTCAAATTGAAATGCTCTTCTAAGCGCTTTTGTTTTTAATTTTTCTAATTTGCTTTCTTCTTTAACTATTCAATTTGGTGTGTTGTAGTCTAGCCCTATTATCCATATGACATGTTTGCTGTGAACGCTTTCTAACCTCTTATCTTCTTGCCAGCCACATTTTTCTGCTCCAAAGAGTACTATACTATCCACTTATGCCACAAATAGTTTTATCCGTCTCCTATAGTTGTTCTTGAAAATTCTTTCTCCCTTGCTCCATGCGTTTTTGATAGCGATTATTGCCTTTCTCTTTCTGTCCCCCATGTGTTTTTGATTACTACCAATCTTCTGTAGGATGTATCCTAAATATCTTATTTCATCAACTTCTTTCATTTCTTGTTCTTTCCATTTCCAGATGCTATCCTTTCTATTTTTCCTTTCAAATACCAAAATTTTTGTCTTTGTGTCACTCAGCATCTTTCCAAGTACTTTTTGAGTCTTGTCAGCATTTTTTCAAGTTCTTGTTCTCTATCTGCTATTAATGCGATAACATGCGCGTATGACAGGCTCCATACCTTATTGTTGCCTATTCTGCATCCTCCTAATTGAACTTTTTAATTTATCCCTCCAGGTCCCCTAGATAAGCATTGAATAGGGTCGGGCTTAGCAGGCATCCTTGTCTCACACCTTTCTCTGTCCAGAACTCTCTTAATATTGTTTCTCCCACTTTCACATATGTCCATTTTTCTATTCGTTAGTTTTTCGCTTATTATCTCCATCTCTACTCTGTGTTTCAGAGTATATATTGCTTCTGTGACTCCTCTACCTTCTCTAAAGCTAATTTGGCTTTCTGCCAATTTTCCTTCTAAATCTTTTCTTAACATTTCATTTAATATGCTTGCGTATATTATGTGAGCTGTCCACGTTAAAGTTATTCCTCTGTAGTTATCTAGATTGTTTTTCTCACCTTTTTTGTAGATCGAGCTTACTGCCCCTGTTTTCGATTGTTCTGAAATTTTTCCTTCTTCCTACACTTTTTTTATCAGCTCCCATAGTGCTATATCTACTTCTTCGTGCATATACTTCCATACTTCATCGGCCAACTTATCATCTTCTTGGGTTTTTCTAAGTTTTAATTTTGTTATTTGTCTTCCAAATTCTTCCTCGTTCAATTCTTTATGGTCCTTTGCATTTTTGCCATTTCTTTTATCTTTTTCTGTGTGTAATATCCTCTCTTTCTCGTTTTTACCTTCTAATTTTTCTGTACAATGTATTCTCCACTCTTCTTTTTTTACCTTTTCATTAATTCCTTCTTATCTTTTTCTAACTCTATTTTAATATTGCTACACTTCGCTCTACGATGTCACGTTTTTCAAACTTTCCTCTTTCATTCTTTCGAATCGCTTTCTCGTGGCCTCGCACCAGTTTTTGTACTCTCTTTTCTTGTTCATTTGGTAATTACTCTCTATTTTGTTTTTCCTCCATAATTTTATTATTTTTCTCAATTCTCTCATTTTTGATTTCCATTCTTTATCATACTATCTTCTTTCATCAAATTTTCTTACTTTCAGATGTTTTGTCTCTGTCGGTGCTAAATTTTATCATTGCCTTTATTTCCCTTCATTTTTCATCAATCTTCTTTGCTCCATATATCATCGAATCCTTACCTATGTCACGATACTGATTATTATTTTCTTGATTTCACTCCTTTAATTTTATTTCTTTCTAAATCTTATCCGTTTTTGTAGATACTATTTCTTGTTTAAAGTATATTTTTATTGGCATATGATCTGATTCTGTTCTTATAACTATTTTTTGAATTTTTCATTTGGTCAAAGGCTTCTTGATTCACTATAACATTAGTACATTACGCCACAAGGGCACAAAGTACAAACATGAGCGCCCGAAGGGCGCGCTTGTTTTACTTTTGTGCCCGAGTCTCGTATATTATTTTTCTTGCCAAAGGTGTAAAGTGCAATTTTGCGCCCGTGGGCCCAAATTGCGGCCTGAGGGCGAAAAGCTTCTGCTGCACTTTTGGCCCATAGTAAAAAATAGTATATTTTGTACGAGTTCGGAAAGGCTTATATTTACAAACCGAGAAGTTTACGGCACGAGCCGAAGGCGAGGGCCGTAACGAGGGCCGTAAAGAAGCCTTTACGCACGAGTTTCGAATACTATTTTTCCGTCTGATAACCCAAAATCAAGCGGTTAAAGTGCTATTTTGAGGTTAGAAGACGGAAAAGTCTATTACTGACTCACCTTTGCTTCCAACGTAGGTAGATGCTCCTTCTTCACTTTTTTGTCCGTTAACTATATACTATTCTTCTTCTGTGATTTCTTGAATTAGTCTTTTTCTTTCATCGTTTATTGTTTTATCTTTTGATATTCTTTTCATAACTTCTCTACTTTTAGTATTCATATTATCAATCCATTTTCCGTCTTCATCCGTCCTTGCATTCCAGTCTCCCGCTAGGATTACTGATCCCTTTTTCTTGTGGTACCATGTTTTATTTTATAATCTTAAACGTTTTCGCTACATTTGACGTACAAACTCCTATGATTTAAAATTCTTGTTTTTTATGTTTGATCTCCTGCATCATCATATTCTCACTCTATACTTTTAATTTTCTGCTTCGAATTTTCTCCGTTATTCCTATGATAATTCCTCGCTAAGCTCTGCCTTCTTTATGTTCTCTTATTGCTGCAACGCATTTCCATTCAAAGTTCTTTGGTAGCTCATTTTTTAATTCTTCCCGCTTATCACTCTCTTACCATGTTTCTACTAATACTATTAAATTGAAATTACGTAAATAGTCCCATACCTTACAATCTTTGCTTAAAACACCTGCTATATTCCAGACGCACATATTTACATTCTTCAGCTACTCTTCCTCCTCTTCATATACTTTATACCTCCATCATTTTTGTAACTTCTCTCTTTCTTCAAAAAGTTTCTCTTTTCATTCATTGTATCCGAACCATTTATCGTAAATCATTAGTTTCATGTATCCAACTTTTCTAGTCTTCCCCTTGCTTCTCTGTTCTTTTGACTCATTTAAGATAAATTGCTGTATGTCTCTTTCTCTTTCTGTTAGGTCATGCTCTATGTACACTCTTTTACCTAATTTATGCTTATTCCTCATGATCTCTTCCTTTATTTCTCTAGTCTTAAGTTTTACTACTACTAGTTTATTCTCACTCCTTCCTCTTTTGATTTTTAATTCTGTTACTTTCTTAACTTCGACATCAACTCTTTTTTTTTGTGCTGTAAACTCTTCGACGTTTCTTTTAAAATCTTGTTTTTCAATGTCTGATCACTTGATAACAATATTCGGCCTTCTTTTATCTCTTTTAGCTTTTTCTCTTTCCAATATTAATCTATTGACACTGTATTCTAGATCTTTCTTTTCTCGTTGCCATTGTTCTTGCTCTTCCATCTACATTTTCTTCTCTACTTTCCACTCGTCTTTTCTTTGGTCCAACATTTTCATGATTTTTTGGACCAGCATTTCTAACCTACTCAGTCTCCCATCTATGCTTCATGGCATGCTTCTTCGTGATCGGTTGTCGTTTTCCTCTTTACATCCCTGCGTATTTTTCTGAAACGGTAAAGTTGTTGGACCTTTTTTGTTTCGGTATTTTCGTTGTATCCTAATTTCTATTGTTTCTTGTGTTGTGTGCCATTTTTGGCAAGAATTACACTGGAGACTTTTCGGCGATAGGAATCCACTTTATCAATGGAAGGAATCTATTTTATCAACTGCCAGTGTTATCGATTCCTGTTTTAACATTCGCTGGTAAATGCGTTTATTGTCTTACCGACTATTTAATATCTTATAATAAAAATATTGCAAATTTTGAGATGTACTATAAACAATTTTTACGCTTATTCACCAAAGATACAATTGTCACCTTCCCCACGAAATTTTTTAATCTTCACCAATTTTCTTCGCAGTCTTTTTGGCTGTCGATCATGTCGCAATCTTATTTACCTGCCAGTCTTGCGGTCACTCTCTACTTTTTCTCGTGTCCAACCTCTGTACTTTTTCTGAACTGTAGCCTTTCTTCCACCGTTTTCCTTTTTTTCACTAATTTGCACCGACTTTTACTCACTAGTGCACTTAACGAAATTTGTCTACTTTATGATTTATACACTATGTTACTCGTTTCTCTGTTTCATAACACTTTACAAGATTTCACACTTTTTCACTTTTACCTTGACTTTACACACCTGTAATCCTACTTAATCCTTTTATATTTCACTTAACTGTTATTTTCTTCCAACTTATCGATAACTTTTTGTTCACTGAATCTTTTGGTACATTTATATTTCTTTTAAATGCTTTTTTTCCTTTAATTTACTATTTTGACTGTACGAGCTCTCCTCGGCACGTCCGCTTACCTACGCGTTCACAACACAAGCCCAAACTGTTTATTTTTTCTTAAGCCCCAAACTGCGTTGACAGCCCTGTGTATCCTGTCAGTTGTTTTTTCTTCGTGCCACGAGAAGAAATTTGTTGTTAAGAACCACACTTCTAGATCCTTATACTCGTTTAGAACTCAAAATACCTCCCATTAATATTTGAATAGATTTTTTCCCATACCTTCTCGATTACTTAAAATTTCGGATTTTTTCCATGCTTCCAACTGATTATTTGTATGATATTTATCTAAGTTTTTCAGCATCTGCTTTGTGTGTTCTGAATGCTCCACGTATGACACAAACTCATAACAAATTCTAAAACATTCAATTCTTATTTTGTCCACAGTAACATATCCTGTATTATTCTAAATTCACTTATAGTCTATGTACTTTTTATTATCTAATTTTTTGTGCATTTATAAATTTTTTTCAAAATTATTGTAATTTTATACCTAGCCTTATTCTGTCTAATTTTATCAAGAAAATTTCTCCATTAATTGTATCACATGCTGTTTTGACATCCACAAAGAAAGCATATAATTTATTGCCCCTTTGCTTGAGTTTATTTTGAAAAAAACTGATTAGTATAAATCATATTCGTTTATTCTTCTTTTTGCTCTAAATCCAACTATTCTTTTGCTCTTTAAGCAATCACAATTGCTATTATATTGTATCCAACATTTAATAACTAAACTTTCGTAAAGTTTTTAGCGTCCTTTTAGTCCTTCCTGCCTGGTGGTTCAAACAGATTCTTGCTATTTTCTACCCTTAAATAATTTGTTTTTCTGGACTTGACACATTGAGCATGTTTGTTAATTCAATCATTCAAATCATGTAAAGTTTTTCGAAATATTCTTTGACGATTCTATTGTGTTCTGCGGCTTTTCTGTTTTTTATATCTCTCAGGACTTTCTGAAATTCAACCATCGATATATCCTTGTCAAAATCCTCCCAGACTTTGCTGTCGTTTTTTATACTTTTTTCCCCCCCTATATATTGTTATCTTCTAACACATTTTTAAAATGATCCTAGTATGCTACTTTATTTATTCACATCCATTGCTTTCCAAATCATTACTTAGTTTTTCATCGATTTTTCAATTTGTTATCTCCGATAATTTTATTTGAATATATTTCAGTCTTAAATTTAACTTAAATTCAACTCACTTTCTTTTATATTTCGACCAGTCTTTAAGTTCACCTGCAATCTTCCTTATTTGCTCAGTTATTCTAAAATCTGTTGATCGATTTTTTAATGTTTTTCATCTTTTGTATCTATCGTTTTTAGTTTCTCTGATACCTGTATAATTATAGTAATTAACCTGTTTCTTTTTCTGTGATCTTTATTCCATCTTAGTTAATTATTTGATCTAAATAATTCACATCTATCTCTTTAACAACAAAAAAACCAAGCACAAAAACTTTATACATACAAATGAATTAGTATAAAATTGATGAAGTAATTTATGATCATATTATTAAGTATTAACAATCGTAAATAAATATAACTATCCATTATTTGTTTGTGATCAAGTCCATATATTTGCCTCCTGGGCGGTGTGGTACCATAGGTGAAAAAATCAGATAATATAAAATAAATTTTAGAATTTTTTGAATGTGTTTTTTTAAGGTAATTTATTATTATTAAAATAAATTGATGTATTAGAAAGTATACTACATGAATTTTTTATTGCAACTACAGGAAAAAGTTTATGTCTATTAGAAGTTTATGTATTATTTCATTATTAAAATTTAATTTCTTTAAAAATTAGATCAATATAGTTTTTCACAATAATTGTGTAGAAATATTATAAAAGAATATAAGGGAGTCAGTGGGGGGCAGTGAGGTGAGGGGCGGGCGGTAGAGGTCCAAAAAATTCGTGTGAGAGGACGCTAGGGGATTTGGTGAAAAACATTTTGAGTACGGATAACGGAGAAAACATTGGGATTTTCCCATATTTTGTGGGGGGCTGTGGGAGGCTGGAAAATGGTGGGGGGGGGGGGGTGCGAGCGGTGAGAGCTTATGTGTAATGCCTCGCAGAAATAACTATATGATATAAGTAGATACATATAACAGACAAATTTTCCTTTTTCTTTTTCCTCTCCTTGTATACCTATATATGCACATGCCTGATACTCACTCTCTTATTCGCAGGTGTACCCAGCTGTATATACACATTTTTCCTTTGCTCCTTCAGCTCCCCTTTTACAAAAGTGCACATATTAAGCTTCACCACTATTATGACGAAGCTTCACGTCGAGCTAGATGTCCGCCTGGTTCGACGGCTGGCCATGGTGTCGTGCTCTTATGATATTGATAATAAAGACGATGATAATCTTTGTATTAATGTTGTTGATATTTGCAAGCACAATAATATTGATGAAGAGTACAATAATAACAGTAATAATTATGATTATACGTAAGACACACGACGATATTGATGATCATAATAATGATCATTTCAGGAAATAATAATATTTATATTGATGATAATGACAATGATGGTAATGGAAATCATGATGATGATGATACGAATGATTTTCATGGTTTATTGATGATAAAAAAATAGACATGCTGATGATGAGTATGACGATGATGATACGGGTGATAATGATGATAATGACAATAATCGTTATTGTAACTGTAATGATAACTATATTATTTGTGATGATGATGATTATATTGTTGATGATGATAATGATGATGATGATGATATTAATAATAATAATAATGAATAAATTACAGATGATAGTAATGAAGTTGCTTGTAATGATAATCACGTGCATAAGAAAAATAAAATATTCATAATGGCAATCACAATGATGATTGCGATCAATACAACAACAATTACGGTGATGGCAATAACATTGCTAATGATAATGATGTTACTGTATAGGTGATGATGATGATAATAATGATGATGATAGTGATTATAATGCTGATGATAATATAAGTAATAATAATAGAGCTAATAGTAACAATCATAATAACGATGTTAATTATAATGCACTGATATTATAAGATAGATGAGTTTAGCAAGTCGAGCAGAATAAGTCGAGTTTGTTTTCATTTTTTTTTCTTTTCAATTCTTTTTTTCTGCTCTGAATATCAATCCGCTAAAAGTAGATTAAGGATTGTATCAAAATTATACTTATGCTGTTAAATTAACGAATGCATTTTAAGGTATAGTACACATTTATGCACATCTATCGAAAAATCATTGATAATATAGTAAAATTTTAATATTTTTACGTTGCTATCTTCCTACAATTATTTTAATATTTTTTATTATTATTCGATGACAATAATAGTGATGGATGTGATACTTTCAATGACATAGATATTAATCATCATAACGATTATGGTGATATTAGCTATGTTAATGCTTATAATAATATTTATATTTATCATAATAGTAATAGTAATTACAACTATCATAATAATCATAAAATAAAAAAAAATATTAAGTATAAAAATAATAATATATTGACAATAAACGTCATCCAAATGATGATAATAGTGATGATAATAATGTCAATCAAAACAATGATAAACATAACCCAAATTACAAAGATAATTTTAATAATGATGATTATAGTGATGATTATGATGTTTATAATGATGATAATGATGATAATGATGATGATAACGTTGATCATAACGATGGTAATGATGTTGACGATAATAATGACGTCAATGATTGTGATAATGATAATGCAGATGATATTAGTGAATATGTTTTCATAATGATTTAGATAAGAGTGAAGATAAAATCATTATGATGGTAATAAAGATCATGGTAGTTCTTACATTAATAAGGACTATTATAAGGGACCGCTCTTGGAGACGATTGTTCTCATAACTTTAACATAATTTATCAATGTTAAATTCTACATCCAAAGAATTTGTTATAAAGTTATTATTTTTTAGTTATTACATCAAATAAGAAAGTGTGTGGATCGTTGTGAAATATACTGGTACATCGTAGTTTATAACGAAAAAGGTATCCGGAAAATTCCTTTCTGCAACCTACTACTATGTAGATGACACGATGGGTATAATAACGAATACGCTTTACATTTTGCTCGTATCTATCACAAGAGTCGTTGTATTAAAAAGGTTTTGGCTATTTTTATTGGGGAGGGGGTAGCAGTATGTGGACTCCCTAAGACATTGTATCAGCAAGTTGTACTAATCGTGCCAGACAATGTTCACCGACTATACGACAGGAAATTCAGTTGTGTTCAACTCGCTAGTTTAAACGATAAACTTATAAAATGTTCTGAAAAAATTACTGTATAAGCTTTAAAGCAGCTGGTTTCCGATTAAAGCAGCTGGTTTCCGATCTGAGTCGATTAAATTTAGTACAGATTGTTTTCAACGTACAAAATCTAAAAAAATTACAGGGTTATAATTTTTTTAAAACCCAATTTCTTTTTGCCGAGCATCAAAATTTAAGATCTTGAGAAAGGTTTTGTCAAATTTCAGATCATGATTTTTCGTTTAAAAAGTTTTTGGAGTGATCAAGTAAAGAAATCTTACACCTAGTGAAAGAAGAGCAACAACAGACGTTCTTACTTATCTCCTATGCATTCAGCATATCAGCATCTCGTGAATATGTTTATGTTTGCGTTAATATTTCTTATAAAAAGATGGTTTTTATACAAGTGTCTTTCTAAAGGCTCAAGCCGTTTAAACAGACTTTTTTTACTTTAAAAACGTCACCAGAGTAACAAATTAGTATCGCGCATAATAGCCATGTTAAATAGTGTGAGATTCCAGAAATCTTTTATCTCGATAGTATGCCTGGTAAAAGGTTCTCAGAAAATTCGCGCAGACATTTAATGTGCTGAAAAATACGATGCATTATTACCAGCGAGTGAATAAATCTTCGAAAAAACTCCTAAATCACATTAAACTTGACATAAAAAATCGTAATTATCATGAGAGTCACTAAATTTAATATCCATAAATAAAGCTGTCACCTGTGATAGCTCTACAATAAATAAGCAAGAGTAAGACTAATCTCTAATGATGGTGAGTTCAACTGATAGTTGTACGATAGTTCAACGATAGAGCATGTCCAGGTAAGAGAAGGATAGATATCCAAACGCAGTTAGCGACGATTCACTAAATCGTTTACTGTGCAATCTTACATTTTGATGATTTGGCTACAAAATTAGTATTTAAATGTATTTTAATACTAACTTATAAGTGTTCATTCGTAGGAACCACAGAGTCATTCAATGGGTCATAATAACGTAAATAAGTATCTAAAGAATAATTATGTTCCTGTCGCCATACCTAGATGATACTATGAGTATAATATGAGATACACTGATTAATATGTTAGTATGAATCATTTGATTTATTCAATTTACAGAATTATGTGCAGCATGACTCACTAAAATTATCATTAAATTATAATTTTTAAAAATAATTTTAAGGCCTAGAGATTTATACTGATAAAAAAAAGGTATCAATATGGTTATGAGTGTATGTAGACATGTAACTATGTATAAAAATAAACTGATTTGAAGTTTATAAGTAATAGTAGCACCTTATTTGTCGAAATAAGTTGCACCAAAATAAAAGGGCCAATATATGTGGATATAAATATAAATCGAATGATTGTGAATCCTCAATAACTTTTTATCATAAATTTATTATGCATTATATACACATGAGTTGAACGTATTCTTTATCTTACATGATTAATCTTCTAAAATCCATAATTAATTGAGAATTTAGAATTATTACTGGTTCCTTAAAAAGAAAGGTTTCCATTTTGCTTTCAGTATCTTATTGTCATCATTATGCGTTCTATTGCCCTCTTCCTTCAACTGCTCCTGCAATATTGATTAAATATTACTTTGTATACTCTTAAAAACATTGTTTTTTTTTAAGTTGGTGGAAAAAAATTACAAGTCTAATAGGAAAGACATAATAATTTTACGATACTGAGGTAATCTATACATGCGCATTCATAGAAACGATAAAAATATGCACATTGTAATTTTTGCTTTAGAATTTTATTAGATGCTTGATATTCTTAATTTAATGATAAAGAAAATAAATTACACAGATCTATTTTGTAGTGTATTTATCTTTGATTATAAAAAGGTCAACGTTTCGATATAAATTGATAGCCTCTTCGGACATACACTAAAACCGAGATCGTAAAAGTATACATTGCAACAACATTAAAAAGAAGAAGAGAAATTTTTTTTTTAAATATTTAGCATGTTATTTTACACACAATAATCCGAGGAGGTAGCTCGATCAGCTGATTGGGTGAGTTACATGGACATCCCTTTATTTATTTTACACAATAATCAGAGAGCCGTGCGATAACAACGAAGAATAAATCGAACGGCATCCCACTATGCAGCCGCTGCCAAAAAATATTCCACACTGTTGGATATTGCCACGCTGCCTTCGTCTGTGGCATTTGTGGTCTTAACGACGCCACTGCAGCCTGCCCAAAAAAGGGCGATAAAACGGCTACTTCTTGCTGCGCCAACTGCAAAGGACAGCATTGCGCCTTCTACCGCAGATGCACAAAGATCCCCCAAAGAAGAAGTCCCCCCTCCCCGCCCCAAGAAAGACACTCGTCTCATTTTTGTGCCTTCCCCCTCACTCTTCCGCCAAAGGCCTATCCACCACTCGGCTGACCGTATCCTTCGCGAACGCGGTATCCTCCGGACAGAAGCAAGCGAGAGTGCAACCTCCCCCACTTTTGCCAGCCGCACCTCCCGCAAACGTGGCCGTCCTCCAAGCCATCCTTGATCAACTGGCTCGTCTAGACCACAGGATGTCGGGCCTCGAATCTAGACAGAGACCGACTCACTAGACCATAACCCAACTCTACTGAACTGGAACGCGAACAGCATTTACAGGAAAACAACTAAACTTATACACATCCTACAGACGAAACACATAGACATTGCCTGCATCACAGAAATACACCTCGACGCTAACTGCAACACCACAACTCACCCCGACAACACTGGCTCAAACACAAACTCCAAATCACTGTACATTCTGATCTACACGGTATGCAGACGTGACAGACCAGACAACTCCCATGGCGGAGTAGCTATCCTTGTTTGCAAGGGAATCCGCAATATAGCTATAAGTATAGACACCGCTAACAGCGAAGCACTTGGGGTTGAAGTACACACTATCTCCTTATCCTTTATTATAATCATCTCCCTCTACACTCCTCCCGCAGTAGATCTAATCGTTTACTGCCTCATCCCACTGTTTGACTCCAGCATCCCTACGATAGATTCTGGCGACCTTAACGCCAAGCACATTTCGTGGGGTTGCGCGCATGATAACCGAAAAGGACGATCTCTCCTCAAGCTTCTGCGCGACCTTGATATGAATATCGAGGCTCCCCCAGAACCTACCCACTATCCTTCCTGCCTTGACCAGGACCCGGACATACTAGACGTCTTCCTGACTAATAACTTGGCGATACCCAACGAACCCTGAACTTCTCCTGACCTCCCCTGCAACCACAGCCTCGTATGCCTTGGAATCTCCAGTTCTCTTCTGAATATCCCTGTTACCACTAGCCACATCGACTAGGTCCACCTCGCACATAATCTCGAGTCCTCTCCTTTTAAGTGCCAACCTATCACATCCCAAACAGAACTGAACTCAGCGATAGACGATGAACTCAACAGATGCACACAAGATGCCACGACGACTAAGACAGAACCATAAAAATTACTAAAACTTCCACACCATCTCAGACACCTAAAAAAGCGGAAAAAATAGCTCGCTAACTCTGGCAAAAGTACAGAACCCCCGATCGTAAAGTAATCCTCAACTCACTAAATCAAGAGGTTAAATCTTTGGTCTCTCAGTTCCAAAACGGGAGATTTAACAAATTCAAATTCATTGCCGAGACAGAGGCCCCCCCAAACAGGGCGTGGGGAGGCTTTAAAAGGCCCTGAAATAACCGGCCCTGCCCCCCCCCCCCCCCTCCTTAATAAAGGGAATATCTCGTGCTCGCTCGATTCTGACAAAGCAGAGAATTCGCTTTTTCACTGCGAGATCAATGTTCCCTCAACCCAAGCCCCATCGATTTAGAAGAGGAACACGCGATTATGTACCGTACACTGTTAAAAAAATATTTATTAAATTTAAGAAAAATGGTTCGGAAGCAAATTTCATAACCGTTATGAAACCATATCAATACAAAATTATAAAATTTATTACGTCAATTTATGAAATTATTGTTATACACTAATTATCAAATTTCATAGGTTAAAGTATTAAATTTTATACTTTTGTATTAATTTGGTTTCATAACTGTCATGAAATTTGCTTCCGAACCAGTTTTTTTAAATTTCATAATTATTTTAACAAATTTCATTCTATTTTATACAAACGGTTAATAACGAAATTTTAATTTATATAAACGGTTCTTAAATTTGCTTTCATAATATTTTTCTTATATTTAATAAATAATTTACCGACAGTGTAACTAATGTATTCTTAATTTTATTAAGTTGATGTACATTGGTTTCAAACGGATTACTGAACTTTAAATTGTAACATCCGCTCATTTGCGGTAAGCAATATTTAAAAAATTAGCGGAAAACATCAAACATGAGACATCACTAGTTGCATTTTGCAAGTGGCAATGTGCACTTGGGCTCCAAGCCCGTAGCAACGTCTGTAGACACGGGCAAATAAGAGCAGTTATAAGGTAATCGCATCGATTTTCCGCCTGCGAGTAATAGTACATCGAGCTGTAGCCACGTAGCGGATGATACCTAGAACTATCCTGAAATTTT
>JAPYYV010009749.1:0-11739 GCA_030522625.1 Copidosoma aretas | reverse complement strand
TTACCTTATTTAGTGGGGGATCGGTGGAGGGGGCTTCTGGGGGGGAATGAAAAGTCGTGAGGGGGGGCGAAGGGAGGGTGAGGGGGGGGTCGCTGAGGGGGAAAAAGTATTCTTTGTCAATGTCTAATTCACGAAAAAATCAGACTAATTTTACCTTAAATTGTGGGGGGGGGGCAAAGGGGGAGATATGGAGGGACAGTGGGGGGGTTGTGGGGGGGGACTTATCGCCAGACCCACTAAGATCACTATATAATATAGTAAGATATATATATATTGTGGGTGATATATACGCTACTTTTAATAAGTATGTGAGCGTATGCGGCCAGTGCGAGTACGACATTGGAGATGTTATCAGCGTTGGAAGTTGTTTTGAAATAGTCCGAGAATTTGATAAAAGCAGTCAGTCTCTTATCATCTAGCCTGGCCGCTCGTTGTGCCATGGCTATACTCTGTACTTCTCTTATCAACATAATATATGGTTTTTAATTGTTCATGCATTACGCGTTAAAATATTTATTTCAAACAGAGCTAAAACACGAATATTCTTACTCCAACGATAATTGCACCACCTGGGATAGACCGAATTGGGTTATTTCAAATATCGTTTCATAAAAGCTATATAAACATTCATGTATTCTCCGTCAAAGAAGTATAACCTTGTACTTTGGAGCCAAAGCCCCCACTGACTCGTCTTTTTTTATTTTTTTAGTAGATCTCTATATTAATTTGGAGCAATGTTAGGTGTTCATGTTTTTTTTGCTTACTCCATAGCATGATGAATAAAATGAGACCAGTCTGGTGTGTGATGAAATAAGAGACAACAATTTTCAAGATATATTTTGTGGATTTACTCGATTACTTCAAAATGTACGAAAAATTCTACATTTCTTGGAACTGTTGGTTGGTTGACAGTTTTTTGCTGGTTTCATCGTCAATTTGAATGGAAAATTGCTGTAACAGGGCTCATTTGTCTTGTTTCTACTTATAGAATGCAATTATGCCTGCGCTGTCCTTTTTTGTTGACTTTTTTTTCCTTAGACAGAGCTACGTTGCCTATAATGCTGACACAAAAATCGGCGGAATACGGTTACAAATATACTTCTACAGTTTCGATCGTAACTTTGCTTGGAATACAGATGAAACATTGAATGCAAATCAACTGAAATGGATTATAATGAGCTCATATTTGAGCACTAGTTGAGTTAAGGGAGTAAATCGGGGCCCAAGTTACGGGCGCTGCAAGTTGACGTAAGAATAACCTCTTCATTGATAAAGTTAAAGCATTTTAAACATAGTTTGGAATCGTTTGTAACTTTTGATCAAAAGATCATTTTAAACATAACAAGAGCTTGGAGCTGTTGCGTAAGTTTTTCCTTAGATTTTTATTGAAAAATTCATAATAATATTAGAACAAATTTATTAATTAAAGATTGCTTGTCAAAAGTGACAAAAAATGGTATAGGTGTCAATCCATATGTGGGTAGTTTTATAAAAACCAGCACATTTCAAAGGCTAAAATAGACAAGATTAGGGAAGACTTATTAATTTGTGTAACAAATCAATTTTTTTTTTTTTTTTTTTTAAATTATATTTTTTTAGGCCTTGCTGGATCTGCTCCAAAAATAATTCTTGTATATGATGTACCCTTATAAATTCTGAGAAAAACAGTACACCGTTACGGGCTCTGAGAAAATTGCCGAATAATTGGAATTACCACGTACTACATACAAATTTAACTTCACCCTGGATAGACATCATGCACCTCTCGACAATATTCGTACAATCAACGATAACAGTCGATAATTCTACAGATTGCCAAGATACACTGCATTCTAGATCGTTACGGGCTATAAGATATTTTTTCTTACCATGGGCGCAAAGTGCAACTGCCGCTTTGGGCCCTCGGGTCGTACTTTGGGCCCTGAAAATCACTTTCCGCCCACGGGCGGTAAAGTACTTTCCGGCCCTGCCCGGCCCAAAGTACTTTACTGCCGTAGGGCGCAAAGTAATTCGCGGGCCCAAAGTGTGCTCTCGGGCCTAAAATTGCACTTTGTGCCCGCGGCAAAAACAAACGTATTTCTCACCTCAGGCACAAACATACGAAAACCCCGCCCTTCAGGCGTAATTTTTTTACTTTGCGCCCATGGTAAGAAAACTATTATTTAGTGAAAATAACTATACCTTATTTGCAAACCTGTTGCACTGGCTAATCCCAAAGGAAAAATTCAAAAACTTTTTTGCAATTTACTAAATTTTCGTAAAATAAAAAATACCCAATTTGGAGCGTGTAATTGTCGACCTGATCAGCTTGCAAGAGCATTTTCCGAACGAATTGTTAATTTCACCAATTTTGGGGTCATCAACTAAACAGCATCCAGACATGGAAAATTATTTTTTTTGACTCTCTTAAATGCATAAAAATTTTGTCTTTGAGATACTATGAAACAAATAAATTGGAACACCCGTTTTTTGCTTCTAAGGGTCGATAAACCCAAACCTACCTACATAAGATTCGAGCTCTCGTAATGCCAATTTGGCCACTTTTCTTATTTGTAACTGAAGCAATAATTTTTATAATCTTATTTATGTTGTCATTTTAGCAGGATACTACTATTTATTACTCTAAAGAGTTTTTAGGACGAAATCTCAGAGTATAACATTGTAATCGCCTGAGACACAAAAGAAGCCGGTTTTCATATAATGAGTTATACACGTGGGTGCATCCAGCGAGATCGGACCACCTAGTGTCCGCGGTGCATTGTTTGCCCAATCAGGCTGTGTACTCGCTCTTATGGACTAAGAAAAATCGAAAACATTGATTAACAAATGCCAGTCGATGGATAATGGCCTACTCTTCATGTTCGTGCTATTACTTTTTGCTAAAAAACCTTTTGTCGTGGTGAAAAATGACTTAAAGGTTTAAGACGTCTCTCTCCAATTCACCATAGTTAAAAAAAATCAAATTTACACAAATCAGAAGAGCAACACTTGGGCAACAATTAACAAAATTTTTTAGAGTGGGAGAGCTAGATATGCGTGAATAACAAGCAAATAGAGACTTCGGCATAGGTTCAGCTCAGTGGTGCATAAAGTTACCGCTTACACCGCTGTGTGGCGCTTCGTAGTCATCAGTGAGTCCACCATTTGTGTTATAACTATATAGTTGTCCGTCAAGCGTGGCTGTCCCTATGCTAACGTCTTTATTTGCTCATCATTTACGCCTTTCTTGTTCTCCCGCTCTCAAAATTTATGGAGGTAACATTCGTGTGTTGCTCTTTTGATTAGTGTTAATTATATTTTTCACAACTCTGGCAAATTTCAGAGAAATGCCATTAACTTCTAAGATATTTTTCACCACATAGAAAAAGGTTTTTAAGCAAAAAAATAGAACTATCATAAAGAGCAGGTCAAAATTTGTAAATTTCAATTATTTAGTTATTGTCTTATCTTTTTCCAGCCCGTACCAGCGAGTTGAAACAGTCAGCTTGGGCGAAAAATGCGCTGTGCGTGTAAGGTGACCTGCCCTCGATGATGCGCCCACGTGTGTATGATACATTATAGAATCATCAGTTATTGTGCCATTCAAATAGCACCAAAATTAATATTCGTCCCTGTTGTTTTCTAGTAATTTTCAATGAAGCATTACATTTAAGAACTCTATGCGCGATGAAATAAGGTACATTATTAGTTATCTGATACAAACAAAATTAATTAAAACATCTAAATGAGCAATAAATGTACCTTACCCGTAAGTTTTTCAGATTTTCTAGTCAGTGACAGATCATAGCTTGTATAATTAAAGCCACATTAGTCCTGGAAAATCGTCCCTAATAGTTATATTATAATGAGGTTGATAGGCTGCGGCCATAAACTTCAAATATTTCCTCTTTTTGTTTTGGGTATCTCTCGTCCCTCTGTTGTATTCCGCGATGTGTGTGACTTCATAAAACTTTTCTGGCCTTATATATATATATATATTAAACTGTACTATTTTCTCATTGTACACATATGATTTATTGAGAGTTTTATTTTCAACCACACTCGTATTATTCATACCATTCACGCTATAAATACTTGTAGATGGAATTTGTAATTTTTCTTTTATTTTGTCCAGGACATTTGAATAATTAGTTATGACCAACTTGTGTAATGATCGTCCCTCGTATTTCTGATTAAATGCAGTCTCCATCTCTTCTCAAATACCATCACTTTTACAAACGACTGTTAAGTTATTAAAAATTTTGCCGCCTAAGGGCCAAATTACTTCATGGACGTAGTCATGAAAGACACTTGTGCGGCGGCCTCTATCCGATCTTGTACTTATTAACGCCGAGAATATTAACCAATTTATAATCATAATGATATCTATAACTGATGTTAAGCTATGCTGGTACAATATGAAAAAAAGTGATACAATACTGGCACAGATAAATTGCACTCTATAAATAACTGTAAGAGGGCGAAAATAGTAGATTACGTACGAGTTTGGAAAGGCTTAGATTTGCGGACCAAGTGGTTTGCGGCCCGAGCCAAAGGCGAGAGATGTACCGAGGTCCGTAAAAAAGCCTTTGCGATCGAGTTGCGGAATCTATTTTTCCACCTAAGAGCCAAAATCAAGCGGCGAAGGTGCTATTTTGAGGTAAGAAGGTGGAAAACATACTAACAATCAAGTCTGCACATGACTTGTTATGACAAGCACTGTAAGGTATACCTATATATGAGCATAGTTTCTGAAATATCTGCTATAGGACCAATTGCATAACTTTACTGACTTGAGAGTTTATCTGGCTCATCAGTTCAGCGAGCTTTACAGGCTAACGCATACGCATCATCAAAGTAAAGCCTGCTGGTTAAGGCTGAGCAACTTACACCTTGCACTTGCGTATAGAAATAGTTCACTTGATTTACTTAATATACTTTGAATCTGACAGGGTGGACATTTCATTAAATCGGTCCCTGGAATGAATAGTCCTTCCTGCGGATGTAAAGTAATCGAAGAACGTAAAGTGCGCATATGGTCGCATCAAAATTATGTAAAAAATTACAAAAATTTACGTTAATATATTCATTAATAAAAGATGTTATTTTTGATCGATTTTCATTTTTGTAATGATATTTTGTGCTTTTATGTATTTTTAATTCTATACATTATTTACTTAACATTAGTAAAATTAATTAATCTACCAACAAAATATTTTGCATTAATATTACTTACCCCACAATGGAAAATATTTGTTTAAATAATATCTACAACACAACTTTAACGTACCTTAAAGATTTGTCATACATTCATAAAAATAGACGATGATTTCGAATAATTTTGAAGTAGTAAGCAAATAATTCTTTAGAACAACGCTTGGGTGCGGTCCGGGAGTGACCGTCCGGGACAGGCGGGGGCAAGAAGTGGAGCCTGCCAAGATCGGACTAGACGTTCAAAAACGCACAAAGTAAACAAAATTTTTCTCGTTGAAAAAAATTGGTTCTTGGAAATGAATGTAGACATAAAATATTTAAATTGGAAGAACATGAATTAGACATTACTTGTGATCGTTTACTTTACAGGTATAAAAAATATAAGATCGTACAAGACTACTATTGTATGTTAAAAATAATAGAATAATTTTTCAACCTTGAAACTAAAGTTTTTGCATTGTTATCTTCATAATCTTATATGTACTTATTTAGATTATTAAATTAAATATAATTTAATTCCAACCGTATTTACCTTGTTCATGATTTTTTTATCCATATTTAAGTTTAATCAAAAAGCACTGGCACACGTAGAAATGCTCTTTTTCATTTTAATAAAACTAATACGTAACATAATGAGATTCTATGTACTCCATCTGAATCAAGAGTCTATTTAGCTCCAATATAATAAAGTACTGCTAATTAGCCGAGAAGTTCACGCTCTACACAAACATTTAGTATACTAAAACCTTTGCGGCTAAATCGAGCCAAGTCACTTTACTTTTAAAATTATCAATTTTACTCGATTTTAAGAAAAATATCGCACTTTATATAGTTGAAACAGCTACGTTTTTACTCATCAAATAAGAAAGGGTGAATGAAACTCATGAACTGTAAAAAAACTAAGGAATTATTAAACATGTTTTTTTATTTGTAAAATTAACTGTATTTAGCTTAAAATAAATCAATAAGTATTTAACGGTTCACTACTATATAAGTAAGATTTTGAGATTTATTTAGAAAGGGTGACTTCGGTAGGGCCAGTAAGGGGTTCTAATCTCTACTAAGCCAAATTTTTTGAAGAATTTGAACATATTAGCACGTCGTTGCTTTATAATAAATGTTTAATAATTACACATAAGTCAATATTCTTTTATAATAAATTGATAAATATAACAAATTATAATAATGTGAGTTTTATGAAATATTTCAGACCCGATGTTACATTACAAAATAAATAATTAATCGTATTCTAATCTTGTTAATACAAGTATTCTTCAAGTTAAAAAAGTGAATCTATGATGTAATCATACAGATGATGAAACGTTATTGACTTATTTATTCTTGCTTACATTAATTTATTCAAAACAGCTGCACCTAAGTTTTGCTCAAAAATATTTTATTTAATGTAGAAAGTCTTATCAATTGCAAAAGATTACGAAAAAAATATTAACCGAGTTTAAGCTTAAATTATAAAAAGTATTATGAGCAGTGAGCAATAAGCTAATCTCGTATGCCTATGTACTTGTGTATCTATAAAGAGACGTACGGTCTGTAATTCAATGCTTAGTCCTCAAAATATGTGGTGATGTGCACATTTTATGACAACAATAGTTTTCTAAGACTCCAAAGATACATGCAACCTTTACTCACTTTAGAGGCACGTTTGGTTTATAAATATTTTAGAGACATTCATAGTTTTAAAGACTAATGATTCTCACAGTCTTTTGTGACAAACAAGAGTCTTTAAACGTCAACATATGATTTAAAAGTATTTTGAAATTAGTGTAGGTTTTTTTAAAGAATTTACGGGTTCTTTAAGACAGAAAGG
Source organism: Copidosoma aretas (assembly GCA_030522625.1). Lineage (NCBI taxonomy): Eukaryota > Metazoa > Arthropoda > Insecta > Hymenoptera > Encyrtidae > Copidosoma > Copidosoma aretas. The sequence goes on along the minus strand of JAPYYV010009749.1, from coordinate 4,718 downwards.
GACTCTGCCCCCTGCGTGCTTAGCTCGCAAACCCCCACAGTTTAAGAAGCAATTTATTTTTATTATTTTAAACTTACTTCTTAGTAGTTTAAATTAAGTTCTATTCATTTCAAAAAATTTATTTCAAAATTTTTTCGTTCTCGATTATTCTCCACCAATCACATCTCGGATAAACAGGCTTCATCACATGACCCATCATTTGTGTAAGATATCATGATAATAGTCTCTTAAAAAAATATATGGACAGGAAAGACATCTACAATGCAAAAATAATAATGTTGGGCATGTATATAAGATCTTTTTACCAATTAAAAACCTAAACAAACCGGAGATATAGAGAAAAATATTTCTCATCATGAATTCTGCGATAAGTATCGTCAGGAAATCTATTGGTAAAACTGTTATCTGCAAGTAATAAAACACAGTTTTCTCGTATTTTGCACAATGTATATGCAAGAATTGTGTTAATCGATATTAACTACTGTTAAGGGTCAAACGAGCCCCGCTGTGCGTCTTTTTTTTTACTTAGAAATTAAGCCTAAAAAGTATTGATTATCAAAATATTTTATATTTTTCAGAAGTCAGGAAATAATATAAAATGTCAGGAGGCTCTAACAAACTAAATTCCTACCATCTAGCAATTTTAATACAAATTCCTCCATGATGATATTCGGATACAACTTTCTGAAATTAATTTTTAAGATACGAACTTCTTTGACTTAAGAACACTATAATTTTCCAACAAATGAATAAGTTTGCTAAACAACTTTATCCCCTCCATCAAACTGTGATATTGATTCAATTTTGAGTGTTATCGTTATTATTTGTCGGTCCTTATATGCGTTCACATAAAGACTGCTGAAAACTATGTATGCAGACACTAGGTACATAAAGTAGAAAACGTGATTGGTATTAAAAAAAATCACAAAAAATACAGCACATACAATTTTGACACCTAGATGCATACAGTAAATATAAAGATATAGTGGTTTAAGTCTGGATATACAGCGTCGGTATCGCTAGCTATAAGCTACGCTCAAGAAAACGATTTCCTCTCGGTTAATGTTGCAGCAAACAAAATCAATCAGTGGTAAAAAGTAAGCATGAAAATAAGTATGCAACATTCTTCTGCAATTATTTAACTAAAAAAAAAAAAAAAAAAAAGATGAAATGAAATATAGAAAAAGCTAGTTTTATGCTGTATGATGTGAAATGATCATATCTTAAATAATAAACAAAACCTAATTGTATTTACAGCAATAAGGTTAAATATAACTTTTATTGAAGCTATGCTTCTTACACCGGGTCAGGCAGCTACACCTAACTGAAAAAAAACGACAGTGTGGTAAGATCCCTTACTCTGACGCTTAATTTCTTGCGCTAAAGGTAGAGTAAGTAAGAGAGGACGAAAGAGCAGGCAAGTAAAGGGGGCGGGCCAGCAGGGCAAGCCGAAGCGAGCCAAGAGCCAAGAGCCGAGGCAAGGAGAGTGACGGGAAGTGAGAGAGAGAAAGAGGAGTGAGAAAGCGGTCCACTGTCGCATGCTGCCGCTGTGCAATAGGTATACCTGTATACACATTTTTACATTTGCAAGTGAACATACCCACAATAAACTTTCTCGTACAAAAAACGTGCGAACGTGTATGCATATAGTGTGCGTGTACTGTGTGTGTATAGTATGGGTATAGAACAGTGATACAGTCCAATACATCTCATTCTGCGCCTGTCACTATACAGTCACAGTCAATGAGTCAGTCGAGTCTGCCGAACAGCTGACTGGCACGACGGGCCAAGAGTTTTTTCATTATTATGCATATGGACGTGTGTGCCTGCTTAAAGAGTAAGAAAGAGAGAGGAAATCAGACGTACCACAGTACTGGCTGTTAAATCGTCTGCATGAAAATGAATAAACGTGCATGTTTATATTTCTTATAATCATATTATAATAATTACTAATAAAAATTGGTTCGTTTAAAAAAAATTGTTATTGACATATTCTTACTTCATCAATATACTTCATTTTTGTTTATTCAATATTTTTATCATAGCAAAGAAGCATAGCTTCTACCGATAGTCCCGCGACTGTACTGTTTTTATATTTACACATTTCTGTATTGCAGGTCTTATCCTACAGCATTTTTTGATTCTTTTTTTTGCTATTAGCTATAAAAAATTTAGATGTATACCTTATTGAGGTCATGATTGCGATAGATTCATAAAAAAAGTTACGTTTAATTTTTTTCTTATTGAATTCTTTTTATATTGAAAAAACCTTTTTACCTTACGGAGCATGAAAACTTATAGAACTTAAATTTTCTCCTGGATAGATACGAATAAAAAAATTTATCCAAATACTTTTATCATCTAAAGTCTTCAATGTTTTTAAAAAATATGACTCATTTTCCACAGAAATCATAGTATTTCTTTAATGATAACCAAACAACATAACATATCAATATAAATTAAAGTAAAAAATGAAGCTTTCATAAACCTCTATAAGATGTTACAATTTGGGAATTCAAACTATATTCTTAAACATCTAAAAAAGAAAAAAACATTTTTGACTTAATCGTTCTGAAATCCCTAATGAGGTATGAAACTCAAATGTTTTACAGAAAGCTAAAAGTTTAAATAAAAAATTTTTGGAAACTATTTTATCATTAAAACTTATCGATTTGGTGAAAAGATATGAGTGATTTTCCACAAAAATAACCTTCTGATCTTTTATACATTACCAACAGCCAGCATCGGAATAAATACAAAACATTATCAAAAATTCCAAGGAATGACAATAGCCGCTGCGTATTTATGCACTAACGATTGATACGATTTATTACACCCACACACGTATCTATTTTTAAACTAAAGCTAAAATCACTTTTACAATCTATCAGACAAACTGAGGTTATTATAGTATAACCTACACCTGCGTACGTATTTATTTTCATACAGAAGCAGAAATTCCTTTAAAATCTCATTTACATTTTCAATTAAAATTTTTTAAAATTAATGTAATTTTTTTTTCAAACGTTCAACGAAAGACAATAGCCTTAATTGTAGCATAACATAAATATTCTTAATTATTTTAATATTAAAAAATTAGATCTCACATGTGTGTATGTGTAGGTGTCCAATATTATATTATATCCAAGGCAGTTGCTTAAAATAAGTGCTGCTTGTACATTCTCCCTATATCTGTATCGACAGAATGGAATATGCTACATAAGGATTATAAAAACGTTTATTAATTTATAAGGTTTTAAGAACATGATTTTTTCAGTAATGAGAAAAATCTGCATTATTGAAATAGGCGATATACACTCAGATCTAGCTCCCGCGCTATATTACCTGATACATGTTTTAGTTTCGTTTTAAACTTGATTATTTATTGATGAATACGTAACAACTTTATTTTATTTATTTTATGAATTATAAATTTTAAAGTTATTAATTTCTATCAAAAGTGCATTTATTCAAATATTACTGATTAAATAATGAAAATATTTATTGAATTGGTACATATAAGTGCACGTGCATGAAGCGTAAGGTAAATAACTGTAATAATGTCACTTTCTTTCACTCAAAAAGGTGTCAGATGATATTTCACATGCAATTATGCATGAATAAAAACGTCAGCTGGCTCTCCGTTGGTGTAAAACCTGTCAGCTGACGTATTCAAATAGGCGATCGCCGCACGTAGGGCGAATTTCCTTTTTTTTTGTTAAAAATCGTAAATCTAAAGTCAGAATAAAGATATAAACTTTGAAAAAATTACTAAAAAAATTCAAATTGGTTACAAAATTTAGATTATCCGTAGGATTTCCTTGGAAGTACTTATAAGAGGGTTTTTAAGGTCGCTGATTACGATCCTAAGGATATTGTTTAGAAATTTAAAATGGCCGATCCAATAAAGCGGACACAAATAGGTAAATTCTTTGTATCGTTTACATTTTCTGTAGGATTTCCTTAAAATCGCTAATAGAAAATTTTCGAGGTCGCTGATTACAATCCTGGGGTTAATTTTTAAAAATACAAAATCGCTGATCCAGTATGTCAGACCAAAATAGGTAAATTATTTTTATTATTCCGATATTCTGTAGGGTTTCTTTAAAATTACTTATATAGGAGTTTTTAAAGGTCACTGATTACGATCCTGAGGCTATTTTTTAGAAATTCGTGATGGCCAATCTAATATGGCAGACCAAAATAGGTAAATTCTTTGTAACATTTAGATTTTCTGTAGGATTTCCTTGAAAGTACTTATTTGGGGGTTCTTGAGGTCGCTGATTACGATTCCGAGGTTATTTTTCAGAAATTTAAAAGTGCTGATCCAATATTGTGGACCAAAATTGGTAAATTCTTAGTATCATTTAGATTTTCTTTAGGATTTTCTTAAAATTACTTATAGAGGGGTTTTTTAAGGTCACTGATTACGATCCTGAGGCTATTTTTTAGAAATTAAAAATGGCCGATCCAATATGGCGGACAAAAAACATAAATTATTAAAAAAATTTATTTTACTTGTGATATATTTTTTTTGTAGTTGCTCATAGCGAATTGAAGGTAAGACTTAATAATTTAAAAATGGCCGATTCAATATGGCCGACAAATGCATGAATTTTCTTAAACACCAATAATACTTTTGTCGACTGTAAATGTTGAAACAAGACAGATATTTATATCGGTCTTACAGTCACATTAATAAATAAACATTAATACTA
>JAPYYV010009748.1:0-12848 GCA_030522625.1 Copidosoma aretas | reverse complement strand
CCGCCGCCAACCCCGCCTTTAAAGGGAATTGCCTCGGGGGTATAGGGATGGAAAAAAAAAAACAAGGTTAAAGGAAGACACGCCAAATCCCCCGCATGTACAGTTCCGCAATTTTCGCGCGCGCGCGTCTTCCGTCCTTTGAAAAATTCCTCCTGGCGCTCTCTCTCTCTCTCTCTCTGTTTTTTTCTTATACTCTCGCTCTCGCAGTTTTTCGCTAAGGTGAAATAGAGAGGAGAAAAATGTCCCGCGAAAAAAAATATATATATACATCATACTCAGACTCTCGCTGCCCGTGTACGCCAATTTTCAGCTGTCGGCGGATCTTTTATACGAGGGACGCCTGCAGCATCTCTCTCTCTCTCTCTCTCTCGAGGGACGGATTGCGGGTATTAGGGTTATATGTGCGTCGAAAAGTTTCAGGTTGCGGGGCGTGTAACGCAGTATAGAGCCGCGATGCGTTCGAGATTTTTTTCACACCGTTTTCGCATTTTTCGTATTTTGGAAAAAACAAACAAATGTCATGTACCTTTAATTCATGAAAAAATAATAAACGCACACTGTAAATCCAGTTTTCCTGTAACTCGAATTTTCTCACCGTTTGAAAATTACATCGCAGCAGTATAGAAAATACTTTCATAAGACAATAAAGTTAACCTATGATCAACTGTTCAATCGGCTTGACGAAGAAAAACTTATTTAATAGAAATCAAATTCATCGAAAAAAAAAAAGGGAGGCAACAGAGCGTAACACTCATAGCAAGCTAAGCGTTTTATATCTGCAATCAAAATCCTTTGTACTCTACAGCCTCCTTATGTTAATCGTTCAAGGAATGAATGGTTCAGTTCAGTAGCAAAACACTAGGACTCGTTATAATATTGTTGTGAAATATTTCACTTGGTTGTGCAGATACGAATTTCGAAAGTCTTAGTATCGTGAGAATTTCAAAATGCAGAACCTGAGCATGAAATACATCACAGGGCAATCGATCATTCGCAGGCGCTCTATTTCTACGTTTGCGTTGTCTGCGATAATTTTGAGCGAATAGGGTGTTTATGCGCGGGCGCGCGGAAAGTCTGCAGTGGACGGAAAGCAGATCGCTCGTAAAATAGCGGATGGTGAATTTTATTGCTAATCGATGGGGCTACCATTGCCTGGGTGACCCGTCGGTTTTATAATAGGCCGTTTTGGGACAAAGAAAAATTTAATTCAAGAGACCGAGGCGGGACAGGCATCAAACGCATTAAATTCGAATTCTGATGATCGTTCGAACGAGCAAAATTTTTACACCCCCGGATCATAAAGCATGCAGTTGAAAAAATCATAAGCATCATGCATGACTGGGGACTACAACAAGTAACTCATGCTCATCTTAAAAAGCGATGAAATAAAAAAAAAAAAAAAGGAAAAAAGAATAATAATCAGACTTGGATTTTCAAACCCTTCGAAAAAAAGTATTTTTTCAAAATCGTAATACATCGTTTTGCTCGACAACTGTATCCCTCTAATACTGTATACTTACAACGCGGCACTCGACAGAACTGTTCCAGCAATAAAAAGCCACATACTTCTCGTCATCAAACAAACAATTTTCAATCAAAGTATACGAATGAATATTTCTTCCTTACAAATTTCGTACGCCTTCAAACTATAAGGAACCATTAAGGCTGAAAACAATTGCGCCAAGTACCGTGTATATCATTGAAATATGCATGATATATGAAATATGCAAAAGCCACAATCAACAAAAGCCTCACCTGCACGAACAGCGCGAGATTCTCCGAGAGCAGCATATCCCTGCACACGTCGGCCGCGCTGGTCTCGAGGGTCAGATAAACCAGACTGGCCTCGATGCCCGTGTGGACGCGCAGCCAGCCCGTACCCCGTGCCGGGGGACTCGCCGTCGCCGACTGTAAACCACCGCTGCTGGACAACTCGACGCCCACGCCCGAGTCCCAGGAGGAGTCGTGGCACCAGCTCGCGCTCTTCGAGTCCTCCTCATCCTCCTCCTCCTCCTCCTCCTCCTCCTCCTCCTCCTCCTCGAACCGGTCGATCGCCTCGTTCAGCTCCCTGAGGACGCTCCTCTCCTCCACCTCGTCCCGATGCACCCACGACACCGGGTTCTCGATCACGGCCACCGCAGCCGCGGATCCATCATCGCCGAGCCGCCGCGACGACGACCTCCCGCCCCCTCTGGCCCTCGACAGCGTGCACCGGCCCCCCTCCTCGCCGCACCTCCTCCTCCTCCGCATCCGTCCGAAGAACCTCTTGACTTGCTTGCCGCTCCCGCCGCTGTTTGCCGGTATCCCGTCCCCCTCCCCTCCCTCGACGGCCCACTCGAGGCCCCACTCCCCGCCGGCCCTCTTCTGGAACTGCACCCTCTCCGAGAGGGGCCTACTACTACTACTACTACCTCCGCTGCCACCCCCGACACTCGACGCCCTCCAGTTTCGCTGCTGCTGCTGCTGCTTGATCTCCACCGGATCGGCGAGCGCCGCGGGCGGCCTCCACCCCCCCGACTTCCGCCGCCTGCCGCGCTCGTTGGCCGTGATCTTCCGGTTGAGCTCCTCGATCACCGACGCGCGCTTCGCCAGCGTGTCGTTGGTGCGATCGAGCCGCTCGCTGCTCGCCACCCACCTGCGACGCACCGGCGTCGTCGTCGTCGTCGCAACCTGCACACCCTCGTCGCGCTCCGGGCTCCCGCTGGCGTCGGCGCTGGCCAGGCTTATGCGCTCGTTCAGCTCCCAGTTGATGCGCGCCTCCTTGGCCCACTGCAGGCCCGGAGCGCGGCCGCCGCCCGTTACGACCATTTTTTTTGTCTCGATTCACCGCGACGACGGGTATTCGCTCGCGCCGGATCCGTCGTGGAGAAGCATGGTCGGCCGGTGCACCGGGTGGGCCGATTTTGATGACACAACGGGGCGCGGGTGTTTTCGGCCTATGGTCCTTCGTTGGTCGATTCCGCGCGATACCTCACCGCGGCAAACACCTCTGCGTCCTCGTGTCATCATACTTATTGTCTCGCTGATCCGTCATCCGCATCTTCGTCGATCGCAATCGCGCGTTCCAAGTTCTTCGGTTTTCCAACTTGGAATGTTTTTGCAAACAATAAGGAGACTGTTGTATATGTATACATAATATGCCACTTACTATTTTGCCGTGATGGTATACTACATACGAGTGCGCGGTCAAGCGAGCACCACAGGACTATTGGCAACAGGTATACAGAGATAGATGTATAATACTGTGTTCCGTATGCACCAGTCAAAAGCCTTTCTCTCCGATTAACCGCATCAGCGGTAACAGCAAGAACTAACTGTGGACCGGGACTTTTCGAGCCCCACTGCGCAACTTCACTCGCCTATTTCACTCTCACCGGCGACTTGCACGCGAACCCGACTCCTCCTCTGCTGTATACCATCCGCGGGTGCGCCAAGGTCCAAGCGATTTTCCGCGTTCCATCGCCGCGATCGTTCACTTCTACTTTTGCACTTCCTCCCGAACACAAAGTTTTTTTGTTGCCCCTACTCCGCCGGCCGGGAGCTCTCGATCCTATCTGCTGCCACTATACTATCTCCTCTTGTACCGAACGCAGCGGCTCTCGCAGCAGCGGCAGCACGCAAAGTTAACGAGGATGCGCCCGAACTCCCCCTCCGAGCACTGCCCGTGTTAAAAAAAAAGCAGCACGCCGAGCAGCACGCGGCGACACGCTCCGAGGACTTTGGAGGAGCCGTGGGAAAAAATAAAAACGTGACTTTGGGTACTTTTCTACTCGATTCCTCTTGCGCGTCCCATAGGGGTCTCGTACTGTATGCTCCCCCTCGATGCGCAACTGACGCGATGATGATTCCCATGCGCGCGGGGTGGGTGCAGGGTGCAACGGGATACAGGTGTAACGCCTCGTATATCCTGCATATGTATATATCGTACACTCCGCTGCGTTCCACGACGACTTTTACACGCGCACCCACGTGTTGTACTACAATACACTGTGCCTCGGCATCACGTTCGTTGCAACGTATCGTGTGCCCCTGTACTCATCGACCAAAAACCGCACGCGCGGGCCAGACTGTCACGATGCGCGCGTCGGAGGAGTCGGCGTTATCGTACAAAACGCGAGGCGGGGCTTTAATTAAAACGAAGAGTCGAGCGTGGCGCGTATTGCACGTACGTACCCTACAGCTCAGGAGGCGAGTCGTTTTTGCGTGGGAATGGAATTCGCGCAGGGAGAAGGAGGAGGAGACGTCGAGCGGCGAGGCACAATTGTAATCATCATTGAAGTGGGCAAAACTGTCGCGCGCTGCAATCTATAACGGCCCACGATGATGACGACGATGCCGCGCGCACCAGCACACAATCGGAGATTCTGTTTGTGTTTTTTCGTTCGAAGCTCCTGCAAGATAACACTCGCGTTTTTTTTCCATCGATTTCGATTTTTTTTACCTCGCGATTGATTCGAACACGCGCCCGCACAGCACTACGTCGCCCGTGCGGTGTATGGATGTGCGCCCCGTCGACAGCGACTCGCACCGATCGGCCCGGAAACCGCACAGACTTTGAACAAACTCTCCTATATTTTTATGACGTACGTGTATAATATGCACCCCGACGCTCTCTCTCTTTCTCCGCCTGCTCGGACCCTTCTTGGTTTTTTCTCCTTGCTTTCTGTTCACCTCTGTTTTCCACCCGCGCGCGCCGTCCGCTGGAACACTCGCGCACTTGGCCTCCCTCGGCTCGTTTTACCCCGCCCGAGGGGAAAACCCGAAAGCGAACAAATTTTCAAACGTTTCGCGCCCGCGGTGCAGGGAAGAACGAGCCGATCGATCTCGTGTATCGTATAAGTACACCCACGACAGCTCGGCGCGTGCCGCAGCTGACCGATATGATATCCGCTCCCTCGGCGCGTCTCCTCTATACTTACCTGTTGAACCGAGCCGCGGAGGCCCGCGAGCGTGTATTTCATTTACGCACCGGCGGCACATCCTCCCCCTCCTCTCCCGCCGCTCCAACGCGTCTACATAATACGTATACATGGGCATCCATTCCCCTTCCTTCCATTTGTGCATGTGCACACGTACTCGCTCGCATATATATATATATATATATGTTATACACGTGAACGCAGGTGTGTGGCTTGCTCCCTTTCCCTCTCGGCGCGATGCGCGGTGTGCTTTTTTTTTACCTGTTCGCCGGTCGCTTGTTTCCCCTTCCCCTGCTCTCGTACCTTTTTTTTCTTCTCTCCCCCCGTTCGGACCGTGGGCGCCGTAATCATACACTTTAGTGTAACGAATGCTAGATGGATATGGGAGTCCTTTTCGTGATTCGTGAGGTCGAATCGATGGTTTACGATTCGGATGTTTCCTAATACTATATAATATACAATGTGCCTTGCGTCACCCACATTTTGCAGAATTCACAGCTCCATGGCACATGAACGATTATAACCGGTATGTTACACATTGTGCGATTGTATACGCCTACTTACGGCAGTTTGGTTATTTTTCTTTTCTTTTTGAACAATAATCCTGGAGCCCTTACAGCTCCGAAAGCGTTTTAGCTCGGACGGCCGACGCCAATGGCGCTTCTTCGCTTCCAACAATGAGAAATCACAACGCAAAATACGAGCGATGATACAGTAGGCAAGGAGGGAGATGGATACAGAGTAGCAGGATGTACTTATAAATAATTGATGATTCATGCGTTTAGCAAAATAGAGAGGCTTAAACTTTTCCGCGCCCCCCTGTCGTCGTCCGGTCTTATTTGACTACTCTTTGTTTCACCTTTTCCGACGTTACCTCCTCCCCCGCTTCGGCACATTACTTAGATGCACGAGATTGTATAATAAGCGCATTATGCGCGCAACGGAGAGTCGAGTAAGGTGCAGGAGACGGTGGAGTGGCAGTTAAGTATGTATGTATGTATATGTTTGTTCGTAAGTAAGTAAAGTACCTGTTGTTCCAACGGACAAGACTCGGCAGTCGGAGCATACACCTCATACGTATAGGTACATACAGCGCGCAGCAGAAAAGTCAAAAGTCGCGCGAGAGAACGGGGAAAGGGAAACGTGCGTGTATATGGGTCATTCCGGCGTATTGAGGATAATGTATAGGTGTAGCATTGGTAATCTACTGGTTCATGTCAGAAGGGCTGATTTAAAAGTGTGCCCTTTGACCTACATATCACTGCAGGGATTAAATGTCAGTTCCGTCAAAATTATAAAACGGTGTAATGAGCGAAAGCAAGCTTATTAAACGCCATGATATTTTATCGCAAAATCCAGCGCTCGTGATGTACGTATAAATGTGTTCGGTAATAGAGAATTGATGAATTTGTGGGTGCAGAATTATTATAATTCAAAAAGTGTGTCTCGTATGCATTTGCTAGGAATAAAAGAAAATCTGTATCTTGATATTTTTTTCTAAAATCCATAGTTTTCGAGTGAGAAATTCGCAAAGTTTGAAAACTTTTATGACAAATGCGTATATGTTAACAAACTTTGAAAATTTTTTACTCAAAATTTATGGATCTTGGAGAAAAATATGTATTTATTTTTACCCAGAGCATACGAATTGAAAATTCTTTTGTCGAAATGACATATTTTGAATGGTCTGGTGGAAGGGTGGCCACTAAACAGGTTCAGAAAAAGAAATCTACAAAAATCGAACATTTTTTATTCAAGTAGTGCAAGTTTCGTTGGAATTACCCATATGGGTATAACCACATCCTTTTGTCCCCTATATTATACCTCGATACTATTTACCCATGGGGTTATATGTATAGCTCGTACGCCCTCTCACTCTATCTAAGTATATGCTTCCCACGCACGTATTTAACGTGTTTGCTCATAGCGAACCAAAAGTTAATTTTTTTGTCTAAATTCCGAACCGATTACATTTGACTCAACAAAAGCAAAACTATTTTAGTACGAAAGCGATGTGTCAGAAAAGACTAATTTACGTAATTCAGTGTTACTCTTTTTACAATCTTGTTTTCCTCTACTTTTAGGGAGAAGAAGTGTTCGTTATGCGATGTACAAATTAAAAAAGCTTGCATTTTTACGAGAATTTTTAACCTTAAAAGGTAGGCTTGCATTTTGAAGCTTGGGAAGGAAAAAATGTATAATTCATGAGAAATTCATTCGTATGAGCTTTTTCTCGCCTTGTTATGTGTACTGCACAAAATTTGCCTCACTTAAGAATTTTAAATTGAAAATACATCGAAATGCAAGTGAATACAATAACGAACCCAGACAGAGCAATGGACTAGTAATAATCAGTTTGAAAAAATCATTTATGCACATGTTTTTTCTGTTCGATCCTATTTTTCACAAGCTACAGTTGTAAGAAAGTAAAGTGCATACTACTTAGTTAAAATGAGCGCGCTTCGCGCGCATTTGTAATAATCGCCGCGTTCACTAAAAATGCGATACTCGATACAATATTCGAGATTTCGCGAGACTTCGATGCTCGTCAAAAGACAACGATAAAAACTCGCGCTCATATATCGCCACGTTAATGTAACATTTTCCAAAAAAATTTTTTAAAATGTTTCTGATCAACAATAGTCGAATGTATACATTTTATTCCTTGTTTTTTCATTAAAAGCCGCTCTCTCCTCCTTAACTGTCTCTGCGAGTAGCGTTGCACGGCCCACTGTGCACGATGGAAGTAAAATAGCGCTGGCGGGGAGATTGAGCTCCCGCTGGGGGAAGGATGCGTACTTCCGTCCCCCTACGGAATTCCCCTCGTTCTGCGGTACAATATATAATATAGGTATTCACCCAACATACCGCCGATGTGTGTATTTTACACAGTTAAAGCGCCTATACGGAGCACGGACACAGAGATGTGTGTATTGTTGTCACCGTTAGCCACTAGTACCGTCAATCGGACAGAATTTCATTTTGCCTTTTTTCAATTTGCACTTTTCTCTATCCAAACCGCTATCCGTCTGCATCCATCCGCATGCAAGTTTAGATTCGTGCGTTGATTGGATACAGAAAATGTTTCATGAACAAATTCGTGGTTGGTGAACACTGAAAAAAAATTGTTGTAAGACGTTATTTTCCATGACAAAGATGTTTAACTCCCATATGTAATTCATAAAAACTTTGGTTTCCTGAAATTCTCAAATATTAAAATTTTTCCTAAAATCAGCAGAAAATGCATTAGAAACGCTAGAATAATATTACGTCATTTGATTCACGTTGACAAATTTTACTATTCATCCGTAGGCATGTGGAATGTGAAAATCCTTGTCTGAAAGATGAATTTATGATTTCTTAACAACTCTCACTTGAATTCTTGTGATAGTATTTTTGTTGGATGAACTTCGATTGAAATAGAACGCGAATCTCTATCTTAAAATAAACATTTTAATCTTGTATTTTATTACTGCAAGTCAGTAGATAGTCACTGCTCCATCAATAATTCCCCAAACTTAATTTTTTTACCATTTAAAGAAAGCGTAATAAACAATTACATCTGTAACCATTATAGTCACCTGAACACCACCCTAACATATATAATTAGTAAAGCAGTACATTAACTGACGCCTGAAATGCAATACAAAACTGTAAACATCACAATATCACATTCACCATTACATTAAGAAATACTACAGACTTAACCGTATTCTATAGAATTTACACGCACGGAATCATCTGGAGTTATCATGAAATTGTTACCATCCTTACTGTAAAATTCAAGTTTACTGTCCGAAAGAAGGAAAATTTCCACTTATTCTGATTGAGTCTGCAAATAATCAGTCGTCATTGTAATCTTGTCTGCGCGCCAAGAGCCGCTAGGATTGAGAAGCGCATCTTACAGTTATTCAAAAAAGTAAAATAAATATTGGTTAAAAATTTAATTAATTATTATTGAATTTGTTGCATCACGTTTTGATTTCAATTAGCATATATTTATTAATTGTAACATGTACTTTAAATGCTATGAAAGAGTATATTTCTAATTTACGAATAATAATTCTAAATAATCGTCCTTAGTAATTGTTATATAAACACCTTGCATGGCGCTGTAAATATCCAGTATTATAAGGGTATTGTCTCAGAAACTTTGTTCTATCGTAAAATATGTGTTTTATAAATCTCTTAGTGAACGCTTCAGAGACGAATAAGCCAACTTATAAATTGCACTGCTAATCTTCAGAAAATTTTTTATTAGCATAATTAAATACGATCAATTTTTTAATATTTGATATTATTCACCAAACCCAAATATTGTAATGATAAAGCATTCAATAAATACGTAATATTGATGGAAAATACCTGTTAAATCGGTAAAAGGATAAATAAAGCAAACAGCACTCAAATTATACAATGGACATACTATTAAATAACATTGATGAATATTATCATACAGCGTCATAATTAATTGTTATAAAAAATTAATTATATATTACACAAGAGGACTAGAAAATTTATATACAAGCACCAAATTGACTTGGTGCTCACTACTACATAATAATATACCTTACAAACTATCAATGAGCACCAAAAGGAGAACAATTATATCTCTGCGTGAAGTCATCTACACACATAGTAGCTACTTCATCTGAAAGTTGATCCAGCCGTTGGTGCCGATATATGCAATCTGAACCAAATTGGCAGGTGCCGTTACCGAATCGAAAATTCCTGCAGTCGATAAACCTATGATGAAACAAAACATAAAACGGAATCAAAATAAAAAATTATTGTACCTCAAGCCTTTAAATTGCTGTTTTCCTACATACATGGGTAAATATATGCATTACCTCCGGAAAATCTCGATATTTTTTCGAATCGACGAATTAATCTGGATCGTGGTATCCACTTTAATCCCATGAGGTTGCACAAAAGACGAAAACATTGACGAAACATTGTACGGATCAAAATCGGAATCAGTATCAGTCGGTTCCGACTCACCGAAGAGAATCCACGAACAGTGATTTTTCCCATTTTTTTGAGTGACCCACGCAGTACTCGAAGCCATAAAAAACGACGGCACTCGACAAACTGGACACTTTAATCTTTCCGATGGTTTGAGTGAAAATTCTTTGGTCCGTTCGTTCGTTGCGGCAGGCATGCGCGAAGTTTTTAAACAATCCCAGCAGAACATGCAGTCACAGTTTGTCAGCACACCGTATTTCGTTCGTATTACTTTCAAACAGATGTTACACGTGTTGTCATTGTGACCTACAGGTGCACTTGTTGCACGGATCTGTTGGTAACATATTTTAGTGAGAAATATATGATGCATGATGGAAATAAAAACTACAAACTGTACCGTTATCGCAGAATAAGATCATGCACATGCAAATCATATCGCAGCAGCGATACGTGGAAGCATTGTGTTGGGTAAAAAATACGACTTGAAAAATTTGTAAAACTTACAACTTTTGTTTGACACGAGTTTATCGTGGATTTTCCGATGGTGTGACGGAGAGATTTTTCATCCCTACAAACGTCAGGCGTTTTGACTTGTCCAAAAATGTTCACCATTTTCGTAAAACATTCACTGTTTTAAGTAAATAACTGTTTCCTCTAGCTGAACCCAAACACAAGCTGAACCGGTGAACATCGGAGTCTATTTATTTCTTGTATTAATCGTTTATTAATATTGACATTCTCTTTTCACTGATTAGGAAAATGACTTTCAAAGAGCATAATGATACTTGGAATCACTAGTGACTAATGTCTATCTACTTATGGAAAGTGTTAAGAGCTTTAGTGCCGAAAATATTACTTATTAGTCATCCAACGTAAGTTTGAAAAATTTTGTGCACACAAAGAAAACCCATTGGGGAAAATAAAAATTTAAAGATATGGGTATGATATATTAGCAAAAGATTGAATACATGCGGATCGATGGTTTTACGTTTTGGTGAGCCTTTTTAATTTTAACTTATCTTTTGACAAAAGCCTACTGCAAGACCTTGAAGAAGTATTATCTTCTACGATAATATACGAGGATAATAAATTATAGCTAACAAAACTTGGAATCATCGATGGATCTTGAAACCATGTTATTAGTTCGGAGTTCGAAATGGAAAAAAATTTTTTTTTAATGGCTTGAAAGTCAAAGTTCCACGTCTCGTTTTTTTCATGAGTACAATTTATTTGTACAACCCCTGGGTTCTTGAAAATCCCTGTACCAGGGGCGTCACAAACGTTATTTTCCAATTCCAAAAAACCCATTGACCCAGATTTTTTCCGTAGAATCGTTCGTGCGTCATGATAAGAGTCTATAGGGCAACCACGCAGCGCGAAAAGCGCGTACGACGGACAGCTGTTCGATCGCAAGATTGAGTGTTACGTTTAAGTTTAGGCCATCACGAGGGATGGATTTTTCGTTTCATCATCGCCATTTATTAGGCTCCCGGTGCGTACCGCGATGTTCATTTCACGAAATCAAGGAGCTTTTAATTTTTAGCTTGCACTCTTTTTAATAAAAAACAGAGGGAGGGAGGCAGAGCGATATTGCCACGCAATCGGGAGAGAAGTAATTAAAAGTTGGGCGCAAAAGTATTAAAAAGACGGAGGCAGCGGGGGCTTCTTGATTCTGCCGCTCCTCCCGGTTCCCCCTTTTTCTCATAATTAAATACGAGAGGGGCGACTGAAGTTGGCGAGCGAGTGACAAAGGATCAAGTTAGCTTTGAAGGCACCGAACGAGGATTAACGCGCGGCGGAACGGTTTTCTTTCTCTCTCTCTCTCTCTCTCTCAAAAAAAAAAAAAAAAAAAAAAAAAAAAAAAAAAAAAAAAAAAAAAAAAAAAAACTGAAAATAAGAAAGGAGAACAAAAAAGCCATCGCAGCTTCGAATCCGCCCCCCACCCTCTACAGCGCTGGACCGGACAACTTTTCGCGCGTCGAATTCCGTACCAAGCTCCGCACACGGATCCGATATATTTTGCGAGCTCGCGCAGCATCAGTGACGCGCGTATGTACATGCGATACTCTGGATTCCCGTCAACGCCCATATATGTATAATATACACAGCTCTCGGAGCAAATAGAGGCACGGGGGGAAAAAAAGCCAATATTCCAAAAGCCGGGAGTTTATTGGATCAAACGTCACCCGCTCGGTACTTTATTCACGTCGGCCGCGACCGCATGTACATATACATATATGTATAGTATACATACAATCAATACCGATTCATCGTTTCATCGCACGACGACGCACCGAATATTCGGTGGTAATAAGCGTCGAAATGCGCATCGCCGCGTTCCCCGTATCGTCATAACGGCGCGCCTACACACATACACACACCAATGGTATATACGTACATCGTACACCGCGCGCCCGCGAGCACTGCCCGACACTCGCTCGATATATTTCACAAATATCGCAAAACCTCCCGATCGGATGCATTAGCGGCTCCGTACAGCACACGGCGACTCGGCCGCGCGCGACGGCGGCAATTAATTAACCACCGCTTGACGCTCTGGCCCCCTTCCCTCGCTGTACTGGCACCCCGACTGTTATACGTTGTACATGCGAGGGGCCGCAACGCAATTATCCGCGGACCGCGAGATTATGAGCGCGCGGGCGCTCGGCCGCTATTGACTCTCTGGCACTCGATACGTATTGTACATATTATATATACGTATGCGCGTCACGTTCGAAAATAGGCCAGGAGCTGGTGTATGCATTTATGTTTCGATTGAAAAAAAAAAAACAACAATGTACAGAGGGAGGACAGCGTACTGATGGCTCTCCGGGTTTCCCCTTCGTACACTGTGTGTAAAAATCCACGGTCTCAGAAGACACGTACACAGAAAAGAGTCGCGCACTCGGTCGAATCCTATCAACGAATTCCCGTCTATGTATACAATATAATTCCAGGGGGGCG